>JALLOT010001711.1:0-13941 GCA_036939595.1 Thalassiosira livingstoniorum | reverse complement strand
TTCCAATCCAGTACACTTCCTTCGGTAAGTGTACTGGATTGGAACTGCAAGCTGTGTGAATTAACGATTGGGATTTGATTGCGATTTGATTGCGATTTGATTGCGATTTGATTGCGATTTGATTGCGATTTGATTGAGGTCGTCGAGGAAGGACGAGGTCGATGAGGTCGCCACGAGAGCCGCGAAGGGCGAGAGGGGAGAGCAACAGCGGAGCTCGGACGTCGGCAATGACGTCACTCGAAGCATGGCCGCATGGACAGAGATCCCTCTGAGGTCGCCTGGAGGCTACCTGGAGGTTGCAGGGACCGGGAGTGGGCAAGAACATGTTCTCTGTTGTTGTCTGTTGTTGTCCTGCTATGGTGGATCTGACGGCCGGAGGAACAATGATGAATGATGACCAATGTGGAGTGAAGGAGGTGGGAGGTGCATCCACCATGTACCGAGAACCATGGGTGAGGGACAAATGAGGCAGCAAGGTAGCAAGTTAGCAAGGTAGTAAAGTAGAAGGAAGCCGGCGGTGACAATTTTAGCGATGGGTGATGTCCAATGGCCAGGCGCAATGGCGGATGTCCCATGACCTCAAACTTCCGATGTTCACCCACTTGATTTTGTATTTTTGTGTTCGTCATTTTGTGTATGATTTGTGATTTGTCACGACAGTCATTGCTGGACCTACCACATCAGATTTCAGTTTGTTGACTTCTTTTATTCTTGTTTGACTGAGCTTTTTTACAAGGTTCTAGTTCAGACACTTTTTTGGGTCACTGGTCACGGGTTCTTGATCAATGAAATGGAATTGGAATGAATTCATCCCTGTTTCAACCGCAGTAATCTGACCTACGTCTCTCCAATTCCACTCTCGTTCCTCCACAGCCCCCCAACGTCATTCGTCCTTCATCCCCAAACTCGTCCCCATCAAGTCCGTCTTCGGCCAAGTCCAAAGCGCCTTCTTCCACAATCAAGTCACCCCATCCCACCCCGGCAACCTCCTCCGATGGGCCGCCATCCGACTACCCCACCGGCACAGCCACCCGCAAAGTCCTCATCGCCAACAACGGCATGACCGCCACCAAATCCATCTTCTCCATGCGTCAATGGGCCTACAGGGAATGCAGTGACGAGAGGGCCATCCAATTCGTCGCCATGACCACCCCCGAAGATCTCAAGGGCAGTTGAGATGCCGTCATTTCCAAGAGGTCCCGAGAGCAAGGGGTCGATGCCGACTGGTCCGGTTGGGAGCACTTGAGAACACCCTCGAAGCGACAGGGATCAAGGACCGGTCACGAGCGTGTTGGGAGATAGATTGCCGCCAACATCTTGGCGCAGACGGCGCAAGTCCCCAGCATTCCTTGGAGTGGAAGTTTTGGGGGTCCGGAGACGACGGTCCTTGCAGGCGAATTTGAAAGCGGAGGGGACGATTCCCTAAGAGATTTGTGAGGAAGGGACGTTGAGGATGGTGGAGGAGGCGGTGGAAGCGGCGAATCCGGTGGAGGCGCATCAACGGTTTGGGGATGTTCAAGTCAGTTCAAACCAGCAAAGTCGTCTTGGAATGTCCAAGCCCATTTCTAAAGGGAGTTCATCTTCTATTGCACCGTGAAATTCGGAATAAAAGAAGTCATTTGGGTATGGTGGCGGCGTGGCAAAACGGGCTAAGAAGGCAAAAGAGACGCAGACACCATCTGCATTCAGTCTGCGGCGCAACGAATGCCGGAACCACTCAGACCCCCAATCATCTTCTTCAAATGCGATGCCCCAAACGAATCAATTCGCCCCTGGCCCAAGTACACCTCTATTCCCACATCAGCTTCTACTCAAGCATCATCTCCAATCATGTCCGGGCCTCCACAAAATCTTCCTCAATCCATCCAAGGACCCCGAAAGAAAATCAATGCCAACCCCCATTCCATTAGGATCATCTGGTCAATTGGGCACAAAGTCTACGAGGGACGCATCTCCTGGTCCGAGTACTTTCATGGGTTCACTCGTAGCACCCCTGGATAACAGCTGTCGATCCCATTTCCTGGAGCATCTCAATCCATGAGTCTAGATTGGCTGGCCTACAGTGGGATGGTCCTCAATTCAATCGGACTTCGAATGGAAGAACTATAGGTGTGCCACCCTCTTCTGCGGCACAAGGGGGGGATAAGAAACTGTTGAGTGTGACTGTGACGGATCCTCGGACGGGAAAAAATGGACAANGTCCTCAATTCAATCGGACTTCGAATGGAAGAACTATCGGTGTCGCCCTGCCTCAAATCGAAAGCGCATCGGCCATTCTTCCGGATCCGGTGACTCATCCGATTCTGCCTTGATACTGCCGATGTCACGGTCTTTTGGGGTGCCACGTCCGCGTCAAATCCGACAGCGCCGTCAGTCAAGAAGAAGAAGAACTTTTGACCAAGCGATTGAGTAAGAGTGTAGGAAAGACGATTCAGAAGAGCATGGACCGAAGAAGAGTAGCAGCAATTGGGGAGGCGGTGGTGGGGATAGGAGTGGCAGTGGCACTGTGACTGCTTGCTGCTTGGTCGATTGTCGTTGGCTTGTGGCTCATGTGTTGTGGGTTATGGTGGGTCAGGCATGGACATGGACGAGGACGAAGAACAACCAGAGGATACCAACGACNTCCGATCTAACCAGAGGATACCAACGACGACGACGACGTTGAAAATTGCGCCACCGCCGCCACCGCCGCCGCCACAACATAGATCAAGAGATGGACGACCTGCAAGAATTGGAAGCCGCACGACAAGAACGGATGGATCTCATGGCAGCTGAATTAAAGCGGGAACAGGAAGAGCAGGAGAAGAAGGAAGCGAGTGTCAAAGGGGGGAAATTGGACAATTCGGCCAAGTTTCAATTTTTGATTGGACAGATTGAAGTCTTTGCTCACTTTTTGGCGGGTGAGTTGCAAGAATGAATCAGAAGAATTAGCACGATAAATGAATGAGAAATAGAATTGCGAACTCACTGCCAATGCCAACTGCAATGACTCATTTCTCACTCATGTTCTCGCCGTGCCTCGCTCTCTCGCTCTCTCTTTTCCTCAGGGGGAACTTCCTAAGAAGCAGGTAGCCCTGCAACAATGCCAGCACTGCCAGTTGGAAGAATCGGGAGAGCAGGAAAAATAGCGTAAGTTAATGTTGGTCATGGCCGGTTCCAAATCCGTATCGGGATTGCGGATTCCGTAGCTGATAGCTGCCAATGATTCCGAGGGTGGGCGCGAGTCAGAAGGTTCGGAACCCTGGTTTCCTGTATCTCCAGCTGGCGACGTTGTAGGTTAGGTTGGCGTCGAGTCTTCATTCAGGGGATTAGTGGAAATTGGAGCAAGGCCCATATTCCAAGCAATGTCTCCCTTCCAGTCGGTTCGATCCTTGCATTCTCGGGAAACACATGCTAGATGGGCGGCTGGTGAGACGGCGAACGGTTCCACTGAAGATTCGGATGGGGACAAGTCCAGAGTCACGAAGGAGATCCCTCAGGATGACTTCGATCACGGTACTTTTACAACAGCTAAAAGAACATCGCATGGAGATCCACGAATTCATTAAGACTCATCTACATCTGTCCAACCTACTCTTTCAAAGGCACTTTCCAATATTCCATCCACTTCTTCTTCTCACATTAGTTCCAATGCTCCGAGCAGTGTCCCCTCTTTGTCTCTTTCTCCGATATTGTGTCCTTCTCCCTCCATTTCTTCAATATGCTCCGAATGCTCTGAATAGCCCAAATATTAGTCCGAGTCCGACTGCCTCTCCTGAGAGTGCAAGTGTGGCAACCAATGCTCCAAATGGTCCTACTATGTCTCCATAGAGTTCAATCATGCCAAAGATTGCTCAAAATAGACCTAGAGTGGTCCGACTGGCCCGACTATTCATACAGAGAATTTCGGCGTGAAGCCTTTCGTGTTGCAGAAATGGAGGTGTACATCCGTCATGTCTACTGACTCATAGTGTACCAGAATTGAATGTTGAATACTTTTCTTAGTCAGATTCAAAGACTAGTGGGAAAGGATGCTCTGGATGAGCCCCACGTGTTCGACGCCTGATGGATTTGGATTTTTTTTGTTTCATTGTTTTTCTAAGGGATCATTCATTTTACAATCAAGATGAAGAAGCTGCAAGTCGCTGGTCTTTTATGATTTGGGACTTCTCTATGTCCCTCGAATAATTATTCGTTTGCGAAGCTGACATGCTGTTGCTGTTTCTTAGATTTCATTTCTGTGTTGAAATGGTTGACAAAGATTGCACCAGGCAGGATCTCGATGGCTTAGTCTATTTTAAAACACATCTTCTTTGACTGTTTTTGGCTGTCAAAATTGCAAAATCTATTACTCAACTCAATTTTGTTTCGCTTCCTTCCTATTAATTAAAGGACCAAAGTCTTAATTTAGGGTTAGGGTTATCTTCTAGGTGAGTCAAAGAGCAATAACTTTCGCCTTATCATCTGCCACTGTTAGTTTCTTCTGACACCATTGGCAAGAGGTTTTCTGAGATTGTGGCACCCACACACCAATGCACTGCTTTTGGCGCAGTCACTTCTCGACTTTGCTGATATTTCTTGCGGGTTTATATCTGTGTTTTTTTGCTTTCATTTCTTGAGATGATTTTATATTTTTTAAACATGAATGAAATTGCTGGTCAATTGTTCCAATCTCACACTCAATGCCTTTTGTTGATTCTCTTGACACGTACTCATGTCTTCGTCTGGTTGAAGTTAGGGCAAAAGATCATCCAAAATGGACAAGTGTCATAAATGCCTCCTTCCGCTGGCATTATTCGCGTCCACCTCCACAGCATTGGAAGCTCTTGATAAAGACCAAGATCATGTCTTTGACATCAAAGAGTTTAGCCATCCTGGGTTGTCTCTAGGTTCTTTGTCGTCTTTTTTGCCCTTTGAAGGAGACACCAGCTCATTAATCGATAGTGAAAATAATAAGGGCAGTACCCACCAAGCTTACATTGACTGCAGGTCTGGAAAAGTCGTTGCCATCTATCCTGATTGGCCTCCTCTTCCCCGATTGCATCAGCTCTCTAACCTGGACAATGTCCATAACATTACCAACGAAGAGTGGGCCATGACAGCAATCGAAGATGTTGGCCAAGCATTGGACAAAATCAATCTTGCTCTTGAAATAAATACATCTGAGCTAGATTTGGAACAAGCAACATGGGCAGTGCATGGTCTAGGTGGTGATTTGATCCAAATCTCCATCCCAAGAATGTTCAAAGGAGTCCCTGTTCCAGATTCTCGTGCAACAGTGACAATCAAACAGCACAAGCTAATGAGTTTTGGACTGGAGACTTGGGGGTCCATTGCAGAGGACTTTGAGACATCGCCTTTGGTTGGAAAGGAAGAAGCTATGGACATTTTAGAGGACTATGTTGGAATACCTCTTTCATCTGATAATCGCGAGTACTGTGAAGCAAGTTTGGTCATATTAACATTGGCGTCTGGAGATTGTGCCTCGCAGGAGGAAATGGGTCAAGGATATGCTCATATTTTGGCATGGAAAATATGTCCTGTTTTTGAAAGTCAAGGCGAAGAAACTATGGAGGGATTAGTAGATGCAATGACTGGTGTGGTGATGAAGTTTTCTGATGTCAATGGTTATTCATTTCTTGCCAGGGGTCAGGTTATTTTTCATAACAACAGTTTGTTTGCAACAGAAGGTTCAGTGCAAAATGGGTGGTAAGAGATGTGTTTAGTTCAAAATTTGAAACAAGCATTCCCATATCTCATGAACATTTCTATACACCTTTTCTTTTTCTTATGTCATCCAGGCCGATGCCATATATGAATGTGAGCGAGACAGAATTTACAGATTCAGGTGGAAACTACTTTGACTTTCGTTCGCAGATTGCTCAATTTTGGGGACCTTATGTTAAAGGTAATTCTTCAAACAAGGGCTTCTCCAAGAAATCTGATGTATTGATTGTTAACATTCTTTTATATTCTTTTTCACTCAACTTTTTTAAGTCATTGACAAGTGTGGATGGAATGGACTGAATCAGCTGGGTGGGATGGATTGGGGAGGAAATTCTGGAACATACTGGACAGACTGTGAGACTCCGGGTTTTGGTGGAGGTGGAAACACACTTGCAGCTCGCACGACGTTTTATGAGTTGAACCGAATCAAGGAGATGTCTCGATCGCGCTTACCCAACAATGATATGTTGAAATCATTGTCAATTGTATTTGTCAATAAAAGAACAGTGCTGGAGGGAAGAGACCTAGATAGGGCATGCAATGCTTTCTTTACACCACCAACACAAAATTTTAAACAAGGATCCATCTCAATGTTTCGCAGTGGCACATATCGATCAAGTAAGTTGACACACTTTGAGTTCCACAATATTTATTACAGGTACACTCATATCAATCCTTTTTTTCTTGCATCTCAAACAGTGGCTGATTGTGCAAACACTGCTGAGATTCCTAGTGTCATTGATCACGAATTGTAAGTTTCTACCATGTGCTGATTGTTGTTGGATGATTATGTTTTTTTAACTTCTCAAATCGAATGATGTTGTTCCTCTTCTTTACCATCTTGTCTTTTTAGCGGTCATTCATTAGACTTCGAGGATGTTTCAAGAGGAATATCAAACCCATCGGGAGAGGGCATTGCGGGTGAGAGCCAAACATTTTACTGACTATTTGAATGTCACGACTGGATTGCACTGATCTTTGTTGTTGAATCGGTACTTGTAATGATTTTCAAACCTTAGATGTGTATGCAGCTCTACGACAAAAAGACAGTTGCATTGGACGGGGGTAAGACTGCTCATCAACCACTTTATTTGTTGGAATACAACACTGGTTTCTAATTGAACTCATCTCATGGTCGCTAGTGTCTACATTGCGAATAATCGGTGTGGTTTCGGCAACGATCCATGCAATTCATGCAATGGCTGGCGTGATATTGATTACATGAAACTTGCAAGCAAATCTCCTCACACATTTGCGTGGTCAGAGGAAAATTGTAGAAATGATCATTGCAGGGGTGAGACCCCACCTACTGTAAACATTTCATTAAATCCTCATTTCAAAGCGTCACGATAACATAATTTTCGTTGTCATTTGATCGTTTCCTGTAACAGGAGCTGTATATTCAGAAGCAATATGGTCCCTCTATAAACGTGAGCTACAACAGGTCAGTTGGTTATTTCTACTGTTCTACTATTTTATCAGCCCTAACCCTAACCAACTAACCCTAACCCAAACCAGGATCCCTACAACTATGACGACTATACGGCCTTGGAAATCACCACTCGCTTAACATACATAGCTGCTGGGAATGTCCGAGATTGGTTTGGAGGGGTACCAGGACGAGGTGGATGTGGCAACAATAGCGGTTATCGCAGTTATTTGGAAGCAGATGATGACAATGGCGATCTCACTGACGGTACGCCGCACATGGAAGCCATTTTTAAAAGCTTTCATGATCAACAGATTGCTTGCGATACATTTGATGTTCAAGATTCTGGTTGCGCAGGCACTCCTCAAGAGTCTCCAATTGTAGGTGTTTCGTCTGGTAATATGAAAGCACTATTGTACTGGTCCGATGTTGGGGCAACAAATTATGCTGTATTTAGGGCTGAAGGCATTCTTGAATGTAATCAAGGAAAAATATTGGTTGGCACAACAGATTCGTTGACTTTTGAAGACTCCGGATTGGCAAATAATTTTACTTATCACTACATTGTCATTCCCAAAGGACCAAATGATTCGTGTTTTGGTTTTTCGTCGAGCTGTATATCTGTTATTCCTTTTCCAGACCCTTTGACAGATGCCCCATCATCAACTCCTTCAATTTCTGTCAACCCTACCTCAGCTGGAACGTCTGAACCTCCAAGCTTCGTTCCGTCAGCCTCAAGAGTTCCGACCTATCAACCAACCTTTGAGCCAACAGTAGAGCCAACGGTAGAACTACCACCAGAAGATGCAACATTTGTATCATTGGATTTTGAACAACCAATCCACCCACTTGATACTTGTCCCATTGGATGGACCTGCTCTGGTCAAGCTAGCACTGTAAGTGGCTCTTGGATGGAAGGCTTCCAGTATTTTCAAGTTGGAAATAATGTCAATCCTGATGGAGCTGGTGTCAGTGATGCATTTATTCTTCCAGAAGGGACAACCAAAGTGAAAATCAAGATGTCTGGGAGGTAAGCTTTTACGTATTGCTCAAGATACTCTCTTGATTCTGTGGAAGTTGATTTTGTGTTTTCGTTTAATGCTATGAACAGTGACATGAAATCGCAGTTTGGTGTTTACCGAGCATCAGATCATCAGAGGATCTGTGTGATATCTGGGATTCAAACAGGTGATGGTAATTCTGAGGAGCCTGAATGTGGAGTAGGTGGTTATGATGGACAAGATGTGTACTTTTACACTCGTAAGGAATCAGAAACAATGGGCCTATACATTGATGACATTCGCTTCATTAATGAACTTGGGGAGAAGACTTACACTGACAGTACAATCATGGCAAGGAAAATCACTTCCCCATCTATTGCTCCTTCTTTGTCACTAGCACCGACCCTAACATTGTTACCAACAAAAACAGCTAACCCTTCCAGCAATCCCACAACGTCTCAGGCCCCAACCAATGTCCCATCTCAGCACCCAACAACGTTACATCCCTCTGTAAAACCCTCCTTTGCTCCTTCCTGGTCACTGGTACCAACCCTAACTTCGCAACCTACCAGTTCATCTGGACCATCCATTTCCCCTACTGTCAAAACAATTTATAATCCTGAATTTGTTGATAATTTAGATATCGGCAACCCCACAGGAGATAGATCGGGTGTGACCTACAATAGCGCAGACAAGACTTGGCTGATAAAAGCTGGTTATGGGGACATATCGGTGAGTCAAACAATTAGAAGTCGTAGATTTGTAGCCACACACTGTTTCAACTCTCATGTTTGTATCATGTTGATTGATCCTCAGGGAACTAGTGACAATTTTCATTTTATGTACTTCAGAATACCTCAATGCAGTGATGTTGATATTCGTGTTTATGTTAGTAAGATTGAGGGACCAGGTAAGCCTTTAAAAGAAAGCACACGTGTAGTAATGCACCTCTTCTAATTCGTTGCTTGTGTCTACATTCAAAAGGATATTGGAAACATAGGACTGGGGGCTTGATGCTAAGGGACAGCTTGAGCCCTGATGCTGCACATTCTTACATTGCAAGGGAGTTCAAAATCTTTCCAATTTATCGCGGTCAAACTGGTGGCGGAACATCTCGCCCACGTGATAATAATGGACACCAAGCCCCTGCTGGCCAATGGTTCCGAATAGTGAAAAGTGCATCAAGTAATCAGGTAACGCAGTACTATCAGCACAATTGGGATCCTGAAACACAGTGGAGAAAGCTGCAAACCCACAAAGTCAATTTCCTTGGAGTAGGTGAATTTTATGCTGGTGTGGCAGCTGCAGCTGGGGTGGATCTCACAGTCTCAAACATTGTATCGATGATTCCCAACGCAACTTGTGCACCTACGAGCCAGCCCTCTGAATTTCCTTCTTTGACTCCTTCATTATCTTTGTTGCCAACAAAAACAGCTGTCCCATCCAGTACTCCTTCATTCCATCCTTCTGAGAAGCCTTCTTTTGCTCCTTCTTTGTCACTGCTACCTACCTTAACCTCGCAACCTACAAGTTCATCTGGCCCGTCCATGTACCCTACTGAAACAATATTTTATACACCTGAATTTGTCGAAAACATCGATATTGGCAACCCATGTCCTGTTGATAGATGTGGTGTGACATACAATAGCACAAGCAACACTTGGCTGATAAAAAGTTGGGATGGAGACATAGGGGTGAGTCAAATAATTAGAATCTTTGATTCGTAGCCACATACTGTTTCAACTCTCATGATTGTTTCACGTTGATTGATCCTCAGGGAACTAGAGACAATTTTCGTTTCATGTACTTCAGAATACCTCGATGCAGTGATATTGATATTCGTCTTCCTGTTGAAAAGATAGCGGGAGGTAAGCATTTGAGTTAAACCATGGCTGGAGAACTGCAACTTTTCTAATAAATTGCTTGTGTCTACTCTTCAAGGGAATGATAAATATAGGACTGCAGGCTTGATGCTAAGGGATAGCTTGAGCCCTGATGCGGCACATGCTTATGCAGCAAGAGGGGGAAAAATCCAACCAGTTGCTCGAGATAATACTGGTGGTGGAACAAACCGCCCACGTCCAAATGATTATCCTTGGAATGTTTGTTTCAAATGGCTTCGATTGGTAAAAAGTGCAACAAGCAACCAGGTTACGCAATACTGGAAGTGTGCCACCGATACTGAGGCACAGTGGAAAAAGATGCGCACAAACAATATCAATTGGATTGGAGAGGGGGATTTTTATGCTGGCGTGGCAGCAGAAGGTAGAGCAGAACTTACATTTTCAAGCATTCAGTCAATACTTACAACAGCAACTTGCACACCTACCAGCCAGCCCTCTGGAAGTCCTTCTTTGGCTCCTTCGTTATCTTTGTTACCGACAAAAACAGCTGTCCCAACCAGTACTCCTTCATCACATCCGTCTTTGCTACCAACAAAAACAGCCATTCCTTCAAGCTATCCCACAGCGTCACACACTCCAACCAACAGCCCTACTTTATCAGCAGCTCCTACATCCTTCTTTTTTCTAGACTACTCTGACTACACATTCAATGCAAACTACACTGGCAAAACAAATTACAATGACATTTGTACGACCCTTTCAGCCAATCTCATTCCTCCAGGACCAGATTTTGCACCTTATTGTAATGGGGTCATAAAAGATGGTTGGACAGGCAAAACATGTGAGGACCTGACTTGCTGTACTGGACAAAGTAATGACTGTTTGGGAACCACTGGATGGATTGGTGTCGCCTCATGCCATGGCATAAACTCTTGCAGAGACTCTAAACGATCACTAGTTTTCAAGAGTTGCAGAGGTCAAAATTCATGTGCTAATGCCAACTACCAATCAGAGGGAGAACTTGAAAAATCTCTTGGACAATTGATAAACAGCTGCCATGGATATGAATCCTGCAACTCTTTAGGACAATTTGGGCATGTCGGTCATGTGATATCCTCTTGTCACGGTTATCAGGCATGCAACTTTTTGGGGTTCAGTCAAAGCAATCATGCTGGAAGCATGTTTAACTCCTGTTGTTACGAGCCAAGTATATTCCAAGAAGATTCTACCATTGTTGCATGTGCAAACCTCTGCCAATCAGGGACTGAATCAGATTGTCCCATTTTCAAAAACTATAAACACAATAGCATCTGTCCATTGGCTGAAACCCCATTTGACTGGAACGTTAGTAGGTTCGAAGACCTTGATGTGTATGGTGTGAGCCCTTGCGATGCCACAAGTGACGGAGATGTATCTTGTGAGTTCCGGCTCCAAAATGAGGATCTGTTGGATGTGGCTTTGCCATTGAATTCCATTTTCTATGCTGCCATAGTGCCCGGTGCTTGTGAGCTGAACGAAGCCTTCAGTTTAGCCTCAATTGAATTTGGCACAGACGAGAATGGATCACCTTGGATGGGCAGTCCAACCTTTGGAAGCCCAACATGGAGAAGAAGAGGTCTTGAAGAGATGTTGGCATCAACGGTGACTGATTCTCTTGCAGTGTCAGCCAATGTAACAGATGCTGAGAAGGGATGCGAGGACATTGATGGATTCGACATCTACAGCTACTCGGACGGCGACGGGAATGTGTTTTGTCACGTGAGGAAGTACTTCTGTTCAAGAGGATCAGTGATTGATGCGATCGACAAGTCAGAAGCTCTGTCGTCAATGCAGAGTGGGGCAGTCAGCTTCACGTATGATCTTGGCAATGCTGGGGCACTGGTGGATGTTAGCGTGACATCTGTTCCATTTGAGTGGAATGTCAGCCGATTTGATGGCCTTGATGTGTATGGTGTGAGCCCTTGCGATGCCACAAGTGACGGAGATGTATCTTGTGAGTTCCGGCTCCAAAATGAGGATCTGTTGGATGTGGCTTTGCCATTGAATTCCATTTTCTATGCTGCCATAGTGCCCGGTGCTTGTGAGCTGAACGAAGCCTTCAGTTTAGCCTCAATTGAATTTGGCACAGACGAGAATGGATCACCTTGGATGGGCAGTCCAACCTTTGGAAGCCCAACATGGAGAAGAAGAGGTCTTGAAGAGATGTTGGCATCAACGGTGACTGATTCTCTTGCAGTGTCAGCCAATGTAACAGATGCTGAGAAGGGATGCGAGGACATTGATGGATTCGACATCTACAGCTACTCGGATGGCGACGGGAATGTGTTTTGTCACGTGAGGAAGTACTTCTGTTCAAGAGGATCAGTGATTGATGCGATCGACAAGTCAGAAGCTCTGTCGTCAATGCAGAGTGGGGCAGTCAGCTTCACGTATGATCTTGGCAATGCTGGGGAACTGGTGGATGTTAGCGTGACATCTGTCCCATTTGAATGGATTTATCCTTCTTCGGAACCTTCTTTGTTGCCAAGTTCTGCACCTTCTTTTCAGCCATCTACAAGACCAAGTGACCTTCCTTCAGGTTGGCGGTCTTTTGAGCCCAGTTCTTATCCTTCTACTATTCCATCAACAAGGCCAAGTGCTGTTCCGTTTTCTCAGCCAAGTATTTATCCAACATTGAAGCCCAGTCTTTATCCTTCTGTTGATCCTTCTACAAAGCCTAGTTTCGGACCATCTGCTCCTCCAAGTAGTGAGCCAACCATGACACCCAGTTTTGATCCTTCTTACATGCCATCTACAAGGCCAAGCGGCCTTCCCTCACGTTGGCCGTCTTTTCAGCCCAGCTCTAACCCTTCAATTATTCCATCTACAAGGCCGAGTGCCCTGCCTTCAGCTCAGCCAACATTGGAGCCCAGTTCTTATCCTTCTACTATTCCATCTTCAAGACCAAGTGCCAGACCGTCTTCTCAGCCAAGTATTGAACCATCTTTTGGGCCAAGCTCTTACCCTTCTATTATTCCATCTTCAAACCCTAGTTTTGGGCCGTCAGCTCAGCCAAGTAGTGAGCCGTCACTGGAGCCAAGTTCTTTTCCAAGCTCAGAGCCATCGTTCATGCCAAGTAAAGAACCATCTGAGTTTCCCTCAATGAGTTTGATGCCCTCTTTTGTGCCATCTTCCGAGCCAAGTTCTGCACCTGTTTTTGAGAAAGCAGTCGTGGTTCCTGGGGGCATATCAACAAATAAAGAAATTTGTTTGTTGTCTGAGAGTGAGCTTGAAACTTTCACCGATGCTGTGTTGGCCACCATTGAAGTCATTGCATGTTCTAATTGTAATAATACTTGCTATGCAAATATAAAATCAGTGTGTGAAGCTGATGGTAGAGTACGGAAACTGTCACCACCGCAACTGTCAAGCTGGCAGTTTGAGTATGAAGTTATTCTGATCTTGATATGCAAGGTTTCGGGCTGCTTAAGCCCTGCAGATATAGCTGATGTATCATCAGGAGTTGGCTCAATTTCTACCAACATGAATGATGGAATTAGTAACGGAGATTTTTTATCTGTTCTCAGCACAGATGTTGGCCAGGTTGGAGATGAAAGTAGTAGTAGCATAATGGCATGCATGACTGTTTGGGGTAATGTTGGAGAACCAACAAAGGCCAGTAGTAAGCTAGGAACTGGCAAGTTTTATCCTGATTGGGAGCAGCTCAGTGGTACTTGTTTGGAAGATGGGCAAGAACCTAGTTACATGAAAGGTGGTGGATTGTTTTTGTCAGAAAGTCTAGAGGAATGTTGCGCCTCTTTCTTTTCGGGATTGAAGTTTATCAAGTGCATGAATCCACGAGGCTCAGGACTGTGGTATGCCGATGCTTTGGCTGGAAAATGTGTGATAGATTGCGAAGATAAAAATTGTCACTGACAATTTGTATGCAAACCCAAGAAGTTGTTGCGAGGCAGAGCTGGGT
>JALLOT010001710.1:0-14359 GCA_036939595.1 Thalassiosira livingstoniorum | reverse complement strand
TTCGGAAGTCACGCTCAAATCAAAATGTCACGTTATGCATGTAAGAAATTGTTATTAACGTGACTCTGGGATGTTCCAGATGACGCCAACCTACGCCAACTACCATAAGGATGGCAAATTACATATTAAATTTCACGTAGGGAAGCGTGGCAGCATTTCGGAACTGGCCAAAAATTCTCCCATGTAGGAATTCGTTTAATATTTGAAAGCATTGAATGAGTGCGGAGGCTCTTCTCACTAACCCACACTCCAACAAGGGCGACAACGCTGAATGCTGACAAGCACTCTTCCTCACCACCCGCAAAGACCCGCCACATAAGTACCAACACAATAATAAGCACACACACTACGCCATACACCCCCCTAGACACAATGAACTTCGTGCATCCACAGCAGCAGCCAGCTGCAGCGGTGGAATTGGTGGAAGTGGGAGGGAGGCATTTGCCAAAACCCTCGAGGACATTTTTAGTGGGTTGGACAATTTTGCCTCTGCCAGCTCAAGGAGGTCCAGGGGTAGCACGTGGGGACCATGGTGGGCATGGCGGTCATGGGGGGCAGAAAGACAGGTCCAACGGATCTGAAAGAATTGGTCCAATAAATTGTTACGGGCGCTCGGGACGCTCCTCCTGCACCAATCATCTCAATTGTGTTTCGGCCGCACAGGCGCAAATGATGCAGGAGAAGGAGGAGGTGGAGGAGAAGCGGGCTTTGGAGCGGAGGATGACGGGAAGGATGACAAAGATGTGGAAGTGACGGGAATGATGGAATGGGAGGGGAAAAGAGGATTTTTTTTTCAGCAGAGCAGATGGATGTTGATGTGAACAATTCCAGTTTTTGACCGGAGTGTAGTTTTGGAGTGGGGGGGGCAGTGGATTGTGAGGGACAGGATGTGGAAGTGGAATTGGTGGTGGTGGGGAGTTTGGTGGAGTCAACTCAAATAAATTGGAAACCATTATTTGAGTAGAAGAAACTGCTGACAATTTCAACAGTGCCAAGACTACAGAAGCGGAAGCACAGTTGGCAGAGAGCACCAAACACAAAGAGGAGAGGCAAACAAAGCTGAGACACCCCAAAGAGCGTATAAAGCCCTGCCACATTGACTTTTACTCATTGTCTCAAAACTACAAAAAATAATTCCATTGTTAACATTTGTCTAAATCTCGCAGTTTATATTTGTTAGACTACCCCAAATGTACAACGAATCTTGCACCTCCCCAGAGTTACCTGGGGTGCACCTGGGTGACTCGCTCCTAAGCCTTTTCCAGATGATTCTGGGTGCCGGAGCCGGTGTCTTGAAAAATTCTTTCATGGGACTGGGATGGATCAAAGAGGATCAGAGTCTATCTGTCAGTTGGTGCAAATGGGAATGCACTGTTCTACTTAGGTCCAAAGAGCCTCACACACATCAATTTGGTGCTGCCACCCAGCAAAAGTAAACAAGGATTTTGATCTCATTAAATAATTACAGCTACTAAATGAGATTTAAATTATTACACCTGTTTCATTAGAAATCATTTTTAGAACTGTCGCCAAAATCTGCCAACATTATTATTCTTTTGGTGTTCTACCACCAACGCTTGCAACCCCGGAAATGCCTTCTTGTATCGTCTTGGGAAATAATCCTTTTCCTAAACATTATCAACAGTGTCTGTGGGGATCGTCTCATCATTTTCCTCACATGGGTAGACGATGAATTATTGACATTGGGATTATTAAGGTTGCTGAGGTTGGAGCTGGGTGCGTTGGTGTTAGAATGAGTTAGCAACGATGCCGAAGAAGTTGGCAGTGATGACGATGTAGACGCGGATGAGGAGAGGGGTACAGCGGGCATGGCTGATGCAATTATAATTTGATTGTGGAAGAATCTCTGGTTTTGCTGCCTATGGCAACAAGTCATGGGTCGTGGATTGATTGGAAAAATGTTCTTGGCGGTAATTTGTACTATCGTAAATTGGAAATTGTATTCTAATTAATGACCTTGTCATTGTGGAAAATGACGGAATGAAGCCTTGGCTAGGGGCTCGGCCGGGGCATCATGGTTGTGTGCTGTTGTGTGCACAACACATGCTACTATTAACACGTGTACATAATTTTAATAAGAATGGTGGGAACTAATAGTGGGGGATAATTGAAATAGTTTTCAGCTGTTGTGATATTTTTTATGGTATGTAGATGCTAGTACAAAATCGAAAAAAAGAAAGAAAGAAGAAATCTAATTCAATTCAAAAATTCGCTAGAAAAAACCACTAACTAAAAAAGCTCCCCACTCATTATAAACGGAGGATTGTCAATAGCTATTCTAAGTACATAAAAAACCACTCCAAATTTGCCACCCTTATTATCAATAATTATTATCATGCTGCAAAATAGTAAGTACAGGTAAGTACAATAGGTAGCAGTAGTCTAAGTTTGGTACTTACGTACGTTAATGTACTTAGTATTGTACAGTTTTATTAGTACTGTTATTGTATGGTACTTATTATTGTATTCTTACTTAATAAAAAATTCTGGCGCACTGAGGAACATTTTGAGATTCTTTTTGAAGAAGGACGAGAAATTAGATATGAAACTGATATCCAAAACATGCACATTAATTTAGCGATATAAAAGTCATTGTAACTATTTTGGAAAATGGATCCCGTATGAAATCCCGTATGTTTCAAGCCCGTATGAATGAACCGTCTCGTCAGTAAGTGTATTGTGCTCTAAATAAGTATGAAGTGTACGTAAGTATGTATGTGTGGTATGTTGTTGTACCTACTTACAATAGTAAGTACCGTACTCCTACGTAAAAAATAAGAAGTAGTAGTAGTAGAGTAGTAGTGATCTCCAAACTCCAAACTAACTCCAAACTCCAAACTCCTCGCCACCACAATGATACTGCCCACATCCGTCCTCCGAAGGTCATCGTTCAACCTACCCAACGGCCTCATAACGGGCGACGCTCCACACATTGGCGTACTTGATTTACCCGCCACTCACCACCACCCTCCTCTTCGACTGTTCTTCCCTGCCACTCTTACAGCAGACAATGGCGAGAAGTCGCGATCATCAAAGTGGTCTCTGTTTGGAAGCTCAAAGAAGCCACAACAAGCCACATATTTCGTGGACAATCGTGTCTCGTACTTTATGGAAGGGATGGCACACACGCTCTTCGCGAGACACACTACCAAAATGTTCAGATTCTTCATTCGGCCATTAATGTGGATGATGTCATTGCTATTTCCAATGAGATATTTGAGGATTCCTGACACAATCAAAGTTCCATTAAAAAGAGGTGATGGCAGAGACATAGATGCAGTTGATTTTACAGAAGACGATTTGCCTGTGAAATATCTTGATCCAAATTCTTTGTTTGGTGAATTTCAAGACGAAAATGAACAACAACCAGCATCCAAAATAGCAGCAGAGAAGAATCAGAGTCTCGTCATCTTCTCCCACGGCCTCACCGGAACAGGCGAAGAAAACTCTGTCTTTTGCACATCTCTCGCAAAAAAAGGATATGTGGTCGCCTGCCTCCATCATTGTGATGGTAGCTCCTCCCGCGTTCCCCTGCCAGATGGGACATGTCGGTATTATGAACATTTGCCAGTGGGTGATGATTGGGATCCAAGGCTGAGGTTGGAGCAGGTTCATGTTCGAGCGAGAGAGTTATTGGATACGTGTTCTTGGCTACTTGGTGAAGACGATACTTCAAAAGATTCTAGCACGTCTAGTGGTAATGGGATTAACGGGACGAGAAACGGAGCTGAAGACGGAAGAAAAAGTAATCAAAATAATGTAGATCAGCATCCAGCACTGGACCGGATACGACCACGTTTGAATCCAGAAAAAATCATTTGTGCAGGATTTTCGTATGGTGCGGCAACGTGTGCATTGGCAGCAACTCTGGAACCAAAAAGATTTCAATGCGGGATATTTTTAGATGGGTGGTTTCACATCGATTATTCTTCCAAAGGTGTGGAGTTTGATTTCCCACCTGAGGCTTTTGGAAATGATTGGCCTGAAGCCGCAATGAAATCTTCCTCTTCGGCCAATGGTTCAAAACATGACGGGAAGAATGTGCAATCTGGCCTTTCAATACCGGCCATTTTCATCAACTCGTCTCAATTTGAGGGTTACAAAAAATTGTATGCTGCAACATGTCGATTGGCGGACAAAGTTAAAGAAAAGNAAGGTAAATAGCAAAAAGCAGCAATCAAATGGAGAAAATCAGCCCACATCAGAAATGCACGTCATACCAAACACTGGGCATCAAAACTTTTGTGATGTTGTGTTTTGGCTTCCGCAGTGGATGCTGCGACGAGCTGGAAAGTTTTTGGTTTTGGGCAGTGCGGATGGATTGGAAGCATATGAAAATATTGTGAATTGGACACTGGAATTTTTGAAACAATTTTGAATTCATTATAGACTTTTGTAGGAAAATATGGTAATGTCTAGAACTTCAGCCACAAAAAAAGCTTCAATCAATTGATCAGGTGCAAATGCATTAATTTGTGTTTGGGTCCTAAGATGTGCAATGTGCAACACGTTGACTATTAAAGTTCTGTTGGCTGTTAGGGTTTAGAAACTATGAACAACACCCTGACAATGCTGGATATTTTTGAATGGATGCTTTCACTCTTTTCATTCTTCAAAGTCTTTTAGACTTGATTTCATTCACAAGATTTTTGTCTGAATTTGATCTAGAGCTGCAAGGAAATTTTCTTTTTCTGTCGGCCTGTTTCTCTCATATCCATCAACTCATTTCAATTTGAGTGATGTTAAAAAGTTATGGGATGTCATGTGCTATTTGGTGAAAAAGAAATACAAATAAAAAGCAAATTCAGTACTCAGTTTAGAGAGCCAGTTCACATTGGAAGTAACAATACACCAAACATCGGACAATACAATGTTTGCTATGTTGTGTTTTGGTGCACACATTGGATATTGAAACAGAAAACATGTTGGCCATTGAAAATGCAGGTAATTTAGCTGGGTATGAAAATAATATAGATTGGGCAAGAGAGCTTCTAGTTTGAAGATATTTCTAAGTATGTGTAGGAAATTGCAATAATGTATCATGCTTTTGCAATTGCAAAAAATTACCAGTTACACTTGGAACAAGAGAATAATTTTGAAACAAAATTATTTTTGCAAGTGTTTTGCAATGGGGTGGTCTACCTAGTGTAATATAATATTGGAGAGTGTTTTCTGATTTATATCTTCTGTGTGAATCTACTTTGTGGAGAAATTTAACCAGCAATATATTTACTATTATCATTACAGCTTAAAACTGTAAATGATAATCTTGTTCCTTCTCTCTACCTTGACCAAACTTGCCTTGATGCACTATCAAAATACAATATAATGGTACTTATTGATTGAATAATGCCAAAAGAAGGTCAACTCTTGTGTCTAATTTATTCATTGTTACTCTTTTTAGTTTGGTGACTTTTATTTCTGTGATTTCATATTGAGTGCATTTCACTTTGGCTTCGATAACAACAAAAGAGTGAAAAGGCTTTCAATAGGATGCAGCATCCAAAATTTTTCCACTGATTTTTAAAGCTTTGAAAAACTTGATTGATAGCCCTCAAACTGAATGTTTTAAGCTCCCACATGAAGGTTTTATCAGAGATGAAAGCAGGAAGAGCATTTCGCACAAGCCACAAGAAGTTGGCTTCTTCTCCCAAATATGTTTCAATTAATCCAATAAGTACAAAAATCTGTTACACCAACCCTGAACATTGCCTTTCTATTTCAGGTGATACTATGTTGACTAACCTCCAAGAAAAATTGGTTACAATTGTAGTTTTCCTACTTTCAGATTTGTAGACTTCATGATAACAAAAGTATTATGGATGTGTGCTAAGATTAGATGCAGTGTGATAAAGACAAGAAATTCCCAAATGTGCACACTTCAATGCCTTGTCCATCCCATTTCCACAAATTGCCATTGCTGTTAATTTTTCAGTAAGCTCTCCTCTCCTAATTTTCCTTAATGATTTTGATCACAGCACTAGTGAATTACCTTGCAATAACATAGATCACTACTTCTTCCCACTGAACATGCTATGTTTTTTTCATTGTCGACATTTTTTGTTGTCTCCAGGAGTGAATGCTAATAGATTCTGGAAGAAGGAGTTTTTAGAAATGCTGCGGATGACAGATGGCAGTGCATTCTTGCTTTTATTTTAATTTTTTTCTGTGTCACTTGACGGACATGACCTTCTGTGCTGTTCCCCAGAGGTGAGCATAATGAGACAAGGAAGGGAGGGGTTTTGATGTAAATAAACAAGAAAGAGGGTGGTCTGTCTTTGTTTGACAAATAGGAAGACTAAGGATCAAGGATGTGCATCACAACTGGTCAAGGTTGGTACTGTAATGCTTTTGCTTGTTGTTTGGCATCATTCTTTAATCTCAAATTATGATTTTAACTTTCCTATTTTTGCTGTACATTTTCCATGCCATTACCTTCTACTAGATTTTGTGTTGCAATTTACACTTTTACCTGCAAACACACAAGTTATATAAAGACAACATAAGAAAACTTCCAATTGCAGTGATGGTTTTAAAATCTGAAAAATATAAATTTTCAATTGATGCTGTATTTCAGAGGAAAAATTGAATAATGATAGATTTCAAGCATTTCAATCACAATTTGGCAAATTAACAAAGCAAAATTCTGCATGTAAGGAGAAAAAAATAAAGTATTTGAGATAATTAATTTGAGATATGTTTTTTGGTCATATTATTATTTGACTTTGGAGAACAGTGATTTCTCTGAAGTTATAAGAAAACATCCTTCTGATGACATTGATTAATTTTGTTCATAACACAAAAAACTTTTTTCAGCTGTTGCAAAATTTAAATATAATTTTAATATTGACAAGTGAAGCCTTATGTAAGCATTGTTTTTATATTCTAATGAACTGTTTGATAAATATGTGTATAATTATTTCAGAAATGGTGACGGATATTCAATTAATATATTTTTCAATTTTCTTAAATCATGATCATTAAGTGATGATAAAATAGAAATTTTTAAGTACATTTTGTTGATCATGTTCATTAAGTATTTATCCATTTTCAATAGTGTTTTATCCGCTAGGGCATACACCAAAATCTGCCAATGTAATTTAGGTACATATATAAAAATATCTAGAACTTTCAGGTGGTACCACTTCTAGATCATGGCTTTTACATGCTTGAATTTTCTATGAATTTCACTGCCACTGTTATAATCTTGGAGACATGATACTAAACTTTTCATGAAAATATCTCATGGCAAAGTTTTTGTGGTTGTTGATTGTTATGTTGCACTTAATGGTCCTTTCTTGATATCTGCAAATGCAAAATGGTGTAATATGATATTGGAAATATGAACTACATTGGACATGATTAAAACCAAACATCGTTAGAAGGCTTAAAAATTCTTTGAAAATAGCTTCTGAAAGAAACAATGAATAAAGCTGGTAACCAAAATTTACCAAATTAATTAAGGAAATCAAAAGTAAGCAGAATTAGAACACTTACACTTTTTTCATGAATAGAACAAAGTAAATTTACACAAATTTAGCAGCTTTTCATTTTATATTTACCCATTAATCAATGTTTTTATTTTCTCATTTTAGACCCCATCATCCCAACCTTTCTTTCTCATTTTTATTTAATTCTGGTAGATCATCTACAAATAAATATCATCAACAATTGTGACATCAGTCATTTACCCATTTTACGTATTTTGTTATGACACTTTGATTATTTTATTTAGTTTACAATTTTCTACATTTTCAGTTACACATTTTGCACAATTTATTGCTAAACTTGATTTTTATACATTTTACACATTTATTTATCCCATTATGCATTATTTCATTGTTAAGTCATCTTCCCATTTTACACAATTTTCTGTGAATAATTTCCCCATTTTACATTTTTTACCTAATGTTACAATTTTTTCAGCTTATTTTTCCATTTTAAATTTTCATTTCCCCATTTTCCACATTTTCTAAATTTTTGTCCCCTGCTCATTTCCCCAATTTACATTTTCATTTTCCCTTTTTACCATTTTATCAAATTTACCCTTTCTAAATCATTATCCATGCACACTAATTTACCTATGACACCATTGTTTGTTTCATTAATAAAATTCATGTTCCTACAACAAATTTAAAAAGTTGAGGAAAAATCATGAAAAAAAATTAGACAGAGATTCACTTGTCAGAGGGGGTCATCTTTCTGCTGACCCTCCATTTTTACACAACAAAAGATCAGAAACCTGCCTAAATTCACTACCGTCAAGAACCTTTGACTTAGCATCAATGCCTTCATTGTCACCAATTCAGAATTGAATGTTGCCACCATACAAACCATGCTTGTTTGACCAACAATGGTGGTTTCTCCTGAGGCTGCAACCATAAGGCCAGCTGAAGTTAGGGCCCTAACCCTAATTTGGTTTAGTAAAGTCTCTGCCTCCTTCAAAATGTAGAATCAAGGTTTCTTCTTTCAAAACAAAACCCTCCATTGTGTCATGAACTTTATTCTATAAGTTATTGATATTTTCTAAGACTAGATAGATATTCCACATTTCATCTTCAAAAATTTTTCCAAATGAATTATTCATATTAAAATCTCTCCCAAAGTAAAAAAATATTGCATGAACTCACAAAGTATATTTTCTAGAAAGCCTTTTCACTCTGAATAATCTTAAAAAACCTTTCAAAATAAATGTTCTTTCATAAATATCCCCCCAAAATGAAAAAGCATGATTTCATGAACTAACAAATGATTTTTTTGCAAACCCCTCCCATTGAGAAATCTTCAAAAAACCTTATAATTTCAAATCAAAAAAATTTATTTTATCAAAATCCTTCCCAAAATGAAAAAGTTAATGCTTGAACTCACTTTTTTGTTTTATGAAACTCACCTCTATTGAAGTCTTTTAAATTAGATATTCTTTCATCAAAACCTACTCAAAATAAAGAGTATCATTACATGAACCAGAAAATTAGTTTTTCAGGATGAAACTCCTTTCATCACATTGAATAATATTCCAAATGCCTTCCAAATATAATATTCCTTTCTCAAAATTCTTTTTATAATAAAAAGGAGTTACTGCATTAAGTCAAAAATAATATTTTTCTAATAATATTTTTCTAATAATATTTTTCTAGAAATCCCTCCAACATTGACTAATCTGCAAAAACCACTCCAAACTAAGTAGTATTTCATCAAAACCCTCTCTCCGAACAAAAAAATTGTCATTTCATGATCCCAAAACATTTTATAAAAAGCCCTCCCACAATGCACAATATTATATCAAAATCAATAGAGACAAAAGTGGTTAGGGTTACTATTTCAATTTTTAATTATTCAGCACAATATCACACAAGTATGATTCTCATGTGATAAACAATATAATACTTTCTACAAAATAAGTACTAGTAAACTCATGCAAAATCATTCATTCCAATTCCAGGGTTGCAAATTGTAATGTATTCAAAAATTCATTCTTGGAGATTTAACATTTTTGTGAGTCAGTGCTATGAATAAATAACTAGAGACACTTTCATGGGTAGCTGTTCCAGGATACTGATACTTTTGATCACTTGGTCTGAGGTAATTTTTTGAAAAGGCTTTTCATAAATTCTTGATGTTATACCTGATTTTTATAATTACATAGCCGTTTCAGAGAGAATCAAGCAATATGAGTAAACTTTGAAAAGAGTGACTCATTTGTATCAGGAGTAAGGTTCAAAGTTTTTGCTTGAATAATCCTCAAATGAAAAATAACAGTCTTTGATGGTGTGCTGTCTTCTTTGTTTGAAGTACTAAATGAGAGTGCATAAAATCAGTTAAGAGTCCAAATGTTTCATTGAGAAAAATATTTGTTCTCATTAAAAAAATATTTTGAAAATATTCTTGAAATTTTACTTCTGTTGTCTGATAAGTATGTGCACAAAATTTACATGGAAATATACTTAAGTCATTAATTTGATGTCTACTTTTTCCTTTGGAGTCTAATGACTGCTGTGGTAATGGCAACAAAGTTCTTGTTTCTGATGCTGACTGATCTTCTACTCTGACTAATTTAAACTACTTTGAATTCAATGATTTAGTATCATGAAACTGTTATGTTGTTGTAATGTTTCCATGTAAATATGTGACATGTATTGGTTTGATTATTCATAATGACAGTAATACTTCCTTGCTTAGGTACTGAGGTAAGTATAACACTTACAATACATGTATATCAAGAAGGGTTCTAAATTACTTCATTATCTTAGCATGGAGCACATCAATATCAGTAAGGAAGGCAGAGCAGAACATCCTGGTATACTTCCTGAGTAAAATGTACTGGCCTATTTTATAAATTTATGAAGGGGGTGGTCAGTAGTAAAAATAGGATTATCAAAAGAGGGGAAATGGACAACTTTTCACTGGCAATTACATCTTAGAATACTTACCAACATTATTCATTGATTTATATGTAGTTATGATGCACTAAAAGCATCAGTATCTAAATACATTATGTATTTATGGTTATGGTTTACTTTTGCTATTGGAATCCAAGAATTGGCTGTGCTATTATAATTTCATTCATTTTACTGATCTGAATGTGGTTTTATTTAGACTAAAATACTTAATTTAGACTTAAGCTACAAAAATAGTTGCAATATTTAGTAGTCTGGTAGGCTTGTCTAATGTGAACATGTGTTTGTGATAATGCTATGTAATAGTACAGGCATATTATCATAGTAAAGTATACTAGTTATTATTTTGACATGTAATTAGGTGTGGGATTGCGTTAGTAAGTACTTATGTACTTAGTAGGCATACAATATTATATTTGATAGACATGATGTTTTAGTATCATAATTGTAGTTTTAGGTACGTGGGTATTGGTACATAATCTAGGCATAAAAAATCTCACAGGACATCCCATGAATACCCCTGGAATAAATCTCCCACCCTCATTGAAAAATGGTTTTTAAATCACGTTTACAAATTACAAGGGTTTACTTAAAGGGTAAAAAGGTCAAGTTTTAGCATTAGTGCTATTAATACCCCCTTGTTTGATAATGGGCATACCAGTATGTGGGATTTCAGAGGTAAAACAGATCTGTTTGAAACAACATCCCTAACAACTCCAAATCAAACAACTGAGTGCATTAACAAATTTTTCTGATTAGCAACTTTAAATTCATGTATCAAAGATAAAAAAATACCACTTTTGACCAAGTAACATCATTTTTACTAATCACAGTTGTAAGAATTTCTGTTTTCATTTGATTTAAATTAAGACAAACCTAGACCTAGATAAAACAAAAGCAGTACTAACAACTAATCTAATTTAGCACACACAATGATCTAGACTTTTGTGTAGTGATGTATGGTCTCTCTAACTCGATTTCCATTTGCGGATTGCTGCATGAATGCATTTACCATCATTTTGACAGAAATGATTTGACATGCTTACTTTCTCACCATCAACCTTTTACCCAGTTCCTGCTGTTTGTGTCATCCTGATGGTTTCAAAGCATACAAACAATAGCTACAACACATGCAACTATCAGGAGTGAGTTGTGTGTTCCGAATTCAGATCTCACTTCGTGACATGGTCAACAAAAAATACCATTTTAGATATGCTGTCAATGATATCATTGATGAAGGTTTCCTTAGACATGGTAAAATCTGACAATTCACCTGTTGGTGTTGGGATCATCATTTTCAAACCAATGACACTCATTCCATCTTAGTTGATTGATATTTAAACTTGGGGTGGGTAATTGTAACACTTCTTCCTCAAACAAGGCAGAACTTGTCAAGTGACATGGTGTAATGTTGATATTTTTGACATTTTTGGAAATTTCATATCAGCCAAGATGGACCTTGAAATGCCCTTTTTGTGATGCCTATTACAATGGGGAATGACACCAACTCTTCAACACATTGTATTGTGTTTTTTATACTTGAACTGAAACATGTTGTTTTTCAAATGAGTTTTTTTGGCAACTGAAAATATGGACAAAAAGCCTAATCTTTCATATATTCAATAATTTCTTGAAGTTGTGGCTAATAAGTCTGTTGGTCAAATGGAAACATTTGACTTTTGCCACAGAAATCTTTTGGTGTATTATGAAAATATAGTTTCAAAATAGTCTTTTTGGTGGAATATTTATTTATATGAATAATTTTGAAATTGAAATATATTGAAGTAAAGTGAAAACTCTTTTTGCATCTTTCAAGAAAAAGAAGTTATATTTTTTGAAATTAGTGTGGATGCAGTTTGTTGGCATCCTGTTGTGATAACTAATTATAATATTTCAACAGGAATTTTTTTTTGAAATTATGCAGAAACTTTAAAGACTTTTCAAAAAAAGTTTAAAATAGCAAAGTTGGGACGTTTCTGGCAATACCGTATGTGATTTTTCCAAAACTAAAGCTCCAGAACTGACATTACTGAACAAATTATTGTTATTCACATGGAATAATTTGGTTCTTAAATTTATTGAGCTCAAACCTCACACTGTTTGATGTTATTCATTGTTACTTTTAAACTTTTATGGCTTCATCAAAGCAAACAATAAAGATGTACTCAAATAGCAAACAGAACATAATAATCAAGAGTAATTATTCCCACTGTACTGTTTCCATCACATTATGTATACAGCTAAAGCTGATTAGCATTGATCACACTGTATAGACATGGTTTAGGTTTGATTAAGAGAATATTGGTGGGTACCATTGAAATTTATAATCTCTGTGGCATCAAAGCATTTTAAAAAAACAGCTTAAAAATAAAATTTTGATTTTTGTATAATGGTTTTGAACAAAAAATATTCATACAAACTTTAAGCAGGAGGGGTGGCTATCCTTGTCCGCCAGGAGCGTTACCATGGTAACAAAAGCATCGAAACTTCTGGCGGCAGACACGTAGCTCTACATAGACCTGGTACATTTAGGTTATGTAAACACTTCACGGACCTCCTAACAAAAATCCTAGTAAAAATATTTTGCTAAAAATCTTTCATTTTCAGATATTTTGGCGATTAGAGTTTGTATGAGACGTCCGTGAACTTGTTACTGTAAGTAACGAGAGAATTTTCCTGGCCGCGGATGAATTTTACTAGATGTTGCTAGTTATTTTAAAAAATTGTCAATAAACCCTGTTACGTTAGTAACAATTTGCTCCTTCCTGGCGGATTTTTTGTTACTGCCACGTCATGTATTATATTTACATACGTAGCCATTCCTCCTCTTTAAGCTACAACATCAGAAATAATTACATCCAGGGCAGAAGATAATCTTCATTACTTCCCTTGTGTACATGCTGTTGATGAGGGTTAGTAGAATCAGAAGTCAGCATTTTCAATCAGAAAAAATCAAAATTTGTAAACAATACCATCCACAACATGGTACCTACAAAAACAATTACTAAGCATCTCAAAGTAATACCTCTGTTCAAAGTTTCTCTCAAAAATATTTTACAAGGAATGTGTAACTCATTCAATGCACAAAACCTCTCTGCACTCATTCACTTTCTTTGATCCATTCTACAGTTGAAATCATCCTAATTTGTTTTGAGAGTGAACTGAAACAATTATCATCTTACCTTGTGAATGTTATTCTGTTTTCAATGTTGATGATATGTAAAGTAAATAGAATGGTAAACTTTAACATGATTATAAATTTATATAATTATCAAGTGAACCCAAAAGTTTTATTCCTAAAACGAGAAGGATATAATACCCTTTTTACTCCTTGTCAATTGATCTCTGATTATAAAGACTGGTTTCTCATTGCTGGTAAATACTAGTTTTTGTAACAGCACAAGAACAAAATGAATCTACTGACAGTAGTACTGAAGCCCAGAAGAAAACATAGTGTTGCCTAAAATAAAATGCTGTGGAATCACTTCAGTTAGAAAAATATCTCTCAAATTGTTTGCCCAAATGAATTGAGTGCAGAATGACATCATTGATTGACAGAAAACTGATTCCATGGAACCATGTGATAATCAATACATTTTGGCATTTTTTTTGTTTTGAGCATTTTTTTCTTCAAAATCTTTTTTCTTTCATGAACCAAACAATTTTGTAAATAGGACTTAAGCTATCACAGCAATAACTCTTTTAACTTATTTCAAACATTGATACATACAAATGTTGGTGCCATGTTTACCTGGTAAAAGATTTTTTGCCAAGTCACAAAAATCACAAGAATGGAACAAAAATGGCATAAAAATGGCCCATTTTTTTGCCATTTTAGTGTTATGGCACATATTTTGGCACAGAAAAGTGCCCCTGGAATGCCCTGTACCATCCTATGTCATTTTGAATCCACTTTATTATTATTAACTGACCTAGGTATG
>JALLOT010001709.1:0-14336 GCA_036939595.1 Thalassiosira livingstoniorum | reverse complement strand
GCGAATTTCGGTTACAAAAATATCATCTCAATATCATTGTTTTAGGTAGAAGGTGTAACTCTATTTTTCTCTGTCTAGTATGTTTCTACACAAAAATATCACCTCGGTTACATTAAAAAAACACTATAAAGGTATGCTTCTAATGGTAGGAGTACATAATTATTACCTTGGGGCATACTCGTGAGCAACCCTTCTTATCTAAGTTAGTACTTAGCATGGGTGGGGCATGGATGTTGTACATGGGCATACTTACGTGGCGCTCTCAAAGGGCGCACCTACCTGCACCTGTAGCTAGCCTTTCTTTATTCTTACAGAAGTAAGGTAGGGCATACTTACTTAATTTGGAGAGCACATGAGGCAGGACATAACCAAATGTAACAGGCAACCTTTTCAATCCAAATTTTGACATTTGGGGTATCTGGTATCAAAAAATTCATTATTTTCCGCTCTTTTCAATGGTGCAATAAAAGCCAGTGACCCAGTAAATGGTGAAGAGCTATAAATCAATATGTACTATCACTGAATGATGAGACAGCACGTCACCATCATTGACAACAAAATGCCCAATGAAGATTTGCTAGCTTTTTGATGACCTACCACCTCCTTGTCACCATCATGAGTAAGAGATGATGTTTTACTCATGAGGTATATGTACTGGGTATCGTACAATGAATTATTCAATCCTATGAAGGAAATGGCATTAACGGTACAAACTTACCATCTTAGTGCCCTTTTTTCATAATGAAATCCATTTGATTAAAAGGAATTAATACTAACTATGGTGAAACCTCACTGTTCTACCGTTCATTTCTATCTTCATGTCAAAAATTAACGTAGGAACTAATTTTTTTTATTACTGTACCGTCTTTCTATCCTCTCATCACCTCGAAAAAAGACATGAGGTATTTGAGGTCACTTAAATCTCTAATAGAATGATTGCAGAAATCAGTAGTACTGAAATCAAAACAATTCTGTATCTCCCTTACACATTTGGCAAAAAATGGTCTGTCCATTGCAACTGGTACTTTTGGTTATATCATGTCTCAAATAGAAAGAAGTGAATTGGGAGCATGTTTTGAGCAACCCTTCTTATCTACCCGGTCTGTTTCTCATAAAGTTGACTAATGGCCGACATATTTTGGTCCTCAAAAATTGACAACTTATAGTAGTAATTCCTACTGTAGCTCCTAAGAATGGGGGAGGCCAGTGGCTCTCCCACAATGAGATCTGCTGATGGACCTCTCCACCATGGTGAAAGCTGTCACAGAAACAATGGCCTTCACAACAATAAAACTAAAATAGTGCAACGTAGCCAGTGACTGCACTAACCATCTAAGACATACACATCTTCAACAACAACGGTTAGTACAGAAACAGCCGCACACACACTGCTTCATCAACAGCTTCCACTTTAGCCATTATTGCCCCACCATGGCATCCAAAATTAATGCAAGTTGGCCATTTCCAACCGAACCAAGCACATGGTTTGTCTGATATGGTCAACTTGTGTTGTTAGTTGTGTCAGAAGCAATGATGACAACATTTCCATTGAGACATCACAACCTTTGCCACCGCCATGGCGGTAATGCCATTTTTACCATGGTCTTAGACCATGTTGCCATGGAAAAACCCTAGGGTGTGATACCTCATTAAAATAGTAAAAAAGAGAAGAATCAGATTTGCATAATAAAACTTTATCTAGAGCAATTATTGAGCTTAATGCCCACTAAAACTTGATTTTGTTGATTTTATGAGAAACAGACTGTGTAAGTTAGTAGCATGTAGCATGGGGCATGAGTATTGTACATGGGTATTGGGCATACTTGGGTGGTGCTCTTAAAGGGCGCACCTGGACCTGTTGCTAGCATTTTGTCTCTACTATAGGTAGAATGCTATTCATGATTCTAACCAGTATGCTATGGTATGGTATGAATTTTCCCTTGTTATTATGGCCCAAGTACGAGTGCGTGATCTACATACATACTCCCTTGTCATCTTAGCTTTTGATTCTATCAAGGGGATAGAGACTGGGAGTGAATATTTTTTTAATTAGTTTGCTGTATTGGAAACTTGCTTCCCATGTCTGGGTTCCAAGTATCCATCTTCAAAATTTCACCCAATTTTGAAATCTATCATATTTGATAGATTTCCATACTTGCTTAGGTAGGTCTATGCAAAATCTGAAATCATACTATTCCTATGTTATCTCTATGGCACCCAGGTTCTGTGTGATTTTTCAGCCCTTAATAGGACCTCAAAAATCTGATATTATGGATCTTCATAATAGCCCATTCTCACCATCAAAAAAACTCAATGGCAAGTATGGTACAACAGTAAAGGCGTCTTATTTTCTATTTTTCTAGAAAAAATGTAGTGAGTATTGTACATAATCCATTAATTAAGTACAATTGATCTGGGTATGAATAGCTAGACAGTAGAAAAATACTAGCTCAAGTCATAATTTTCAAAATAATACTCATTCCTAAATTATAAAACAGAGTAAACACAATGATAGTTACCTACAATTCAATTTGTATGTTGCACATCAAGTTTCAGGTATGTGGAGACTACTTGAAGGAATTAGATTAGGGTTAGGGTTAGGGTTAGGGTTAGGGTTACCTAACCCTAACCCTGAAATCTATCAAATTTGATAGATTTCAAAAAAGGGAGAAAAATCTCAAACGAAATCTATCAAATTTTGTAGATTAAAATTTAAGTGGGATATTCTGAGTGCATAGTATTTTGTGACAGATTGTTGGAAGGACAGACTAGCCTTCTTTCTTTCAAACAAACTCTCAAGAATTGCTACACACTCAAATCATTGAAGATTGATGTGTGGAACCAAAATTTGGGAAGTAAGTTTCCCACAAGGTTTCGGCAAAGTCTCTCTCCCAGACTCTACCCCCTTGATTCTATGAATGAGTCCTTTTAGTTAGAAATAGTAGAAAATTTTGCTTAACTTGTTTTTTTTCTAGTTTCACCAGAACTGGACACACCATGATCCATGTTGCCAAAACTTGACACACCACACAAAACATATTCAAATGAAGACCTTCTGGTTGCTTACAGGTCTTGAAACCAGGCTAAATTGATTCAGCTTGATATTCCCTGTGACAATGGTATATTGTGGAGTTACTGTGGGCAATATCAATATTTATGTTAGTAAAATGTCAAAATGACTAAAGGGCAACTGACAGACAGACAAAAACAGTAATCTGGCTAGCGGATGGATTACAAAAAAATGAATTGCAAGAATATATTGTTTGAAACAAAAGAATCAATGGTTTCTAACCCATATATGATCCATTATTTTTTTTTGAAAAATATGATGCATCCAGTTTTGGACTTTCTGTTTTTGAAATTTGGCAGTACCATGGGTTACAATTGCACAATTGTGAGATGATGCGCTCAAAAACAGGCCATTTGTACACATCATATCACGGCTTCTAAGGACTTGTTGGCAAAATAATGGTGCCAATTTTGATTCTGATGGAAACCAGTCAAAGCTTATTAGTCTAACACAGACAGATCTTCCCCAGTTAGAACCAACCGGTACAAATCTGTCTAGGATAGATTTTTTTTAATTTGATCATGTTCCAATATGGTGATAGAGCTCTGAAAAGTAGCTAAATCAATTCATTGTGATCTCTAGTGTACTAGAAGCATATTCAACCTTACCCTTTGACCAGTGGTTAAATACTTACTCATGTATTTCTAAAATGACTACAATCAGCTAGCAATTTAGGCTTAAGTATTTTTGTTTTTTTACAGCAATAAACCCATAGCTAATTTAGGAATATGTTAGACATCTAGACAAATAGTTAGAATTCAACCACTGAATTGAATCACAAATACTGTAGTGGGTTTGGAATAAGAAGTAGTGTGATTTTTGAGATCCAACTAATCTGCAAGGCAAGAGAAAGGTTAAAGGCACATGTCCATGATTGAGGCATTGGATGTGTTGGGAGTGTGTTGTGCAGCTGCAGTCCAGAGACTATGGGTGAGCCAGAGGCACTAGAGAATGGAACAGCTTCTTAAGAGTTGTGCCAGGACTACCATGCATCCATGCCAGCCCCATCTAGGATCTAGGGCCTACAAGCAGCTTTCCTTTCCCTGCTGCCATGCAAGAGATATTAGTTCATTCAAACAATTACACTGCCATCTGGGCCCGCACAAATACCACCATCTTGCTCCTCTCCCTGATCCACTTGTATACAAGGAGCTCTCCCAATCACTGCTCCGCTGATTGCACCTGAGATCCTGCAATCCCATCACCTGAGCACACTAGAGGTGTGAAGCCTCTCTGCCTCTCCAAGCAGGGTACAAGATATTTATCTTTTTTCTCCTTTTCCTGACTTTTGAGGGTGACAGTGATTCTAATATCAAAGACACAGAGCTTATCTTGCTTCCAAAACCCCACGACTCCCTTATCTCCCTGCAGTTAAGCTTGGTCTACCGCTGCACGTAGCTCCTCCACTGTACCAGTTGGGGTGTGTTCCTCTTCTGCCAGTGTAAGGGCTTCCTCTGCCTGCCTCCTGGTGTTGTCACTAAAAATGTATGACTTATGACAAACAGCCGAAGGTTGATGAGCAAGTCCTCACAAGTATCCGAATTGGTTTACCACCACATTGTTGAACCTTATCTTTGTTTGCACAGACTAAAAACTTGAAAAATATTAAAAGAAAAAGAAAATTCTGTAAACTTTTCATTTTAGCAAATTCCAACTGTAAAAACCCTAAAAATGTAAAAATTTTAAGCTATAAGTCAGACAAAAGTGGCCCACTTAGCTCTTCTTGGACAGAAATTTGTCCCCGTTAGAAGTATTTACTGCCAATCCATCAAAAACACCAATTCTGGTGTGTTTAGAACTGAACACAGCAGTTTCAGTGCGTTTTGAGAAATATCTTGAATTCTTCATGTTCTGGAGGTGCTACAGGCAAACTGGTTAACCAGATTGATTCTACAAAAAAAATTGTGACAGAAGAATTCCCTCTACTACCATATCATCATGCCGATATTCATTGCACTAATAAAAGAAGATCATAATCACTACAAATTGCTAACAAACTACATGAAAACCATTTTTTCCTACCTTCTCCTGCAACAAAAGTTAAAAGAAAGACATAAAAATGTCACAATTGCCATATATTTTTTTGGTTTTACAAAATATATCATGTGAATCTACCTTACATGGGGCATACTTGTGTAATTTTTTTCTAAATATATCATACTGGCCTAAAATATACCAATTTGTGATGTGTTTAGAACTGTTCATGCCACAAAAATGGTGTGTTTAGAGTATTTTAAGGGAATTTTACAGATTGGAGTTAATGGCAAGATTACATATTGGTGTTAACATTTTTTGACTATAATTTTACATATAATTATCAGTCACTACCGTAATGAAAGTTGGGTTAATGACAACCAATGTCCTATCGCCAATAGTCGCTAAACGCTCGCCAGACAATTAAGTCACGACTTACTCTCCGTTCGAAGCTACCAAAATTTACGTGGTACCGATGTTAAGCGATAATTTTCGCTGAAACAAATATTAATGTCACTTACTCACTGTTGTAATTAAATAACCGTCAATTACGGTAGTATTGTACGGTAGAGTAAAAGGAGTATGATGAGGTAAGTATGACTTGGGTATGATGTCTTACTTGTATCTAGGTAGTAGTACTTACATACTACTTATGGTCGGTACTAACTTATTTAGTACAATCTACCTCGTAAGTACAATAGGAGGATACTTAAAATCAATTAAATTTTAAGACAATTTGTAAGTCAATATCGTTTTATACTTATTCCACAGTATTTTAGTTTTGTACACATGATCTAACATTTACAAAGTTAATTTGTTAGGTAATTTTTGTATATTTATTAGAATTTTTTATCTCGATATTTTATTAATCCCTTTCTATCAACAGTGTACAGATCAGGACACCTTTAGCATACCACTTGCTGACTCCATACTGGTGTTGCCATTTGGTGCTGCCACTAACACTACAGTGCCTCCCATGCCAGGTGCCTATCATAAAGAGACTGGCGAAAAGCTCGCCCATGATGTTGCCATTGCTTCAAATCTCACAACAGCAGACAACAGTACTGTTCAGGTCAATTTGACAAAACAAGGCAATTTTATGAAAAAAGATGATTTGATGGCTGCACATCGTGGGGGAAATTAGAGAGATGATAGTGTGGCTGCAATGCCATCACTGCCTCCTTTTCTACATCAAACAACAACAAAAACATGTCAGGAGACACTGCACCCCATTTCCCTTCAAGCACACATGCTGAAACAGTGGGCTTGCCCATAGAAAATTCGCCAGCTTCATAAAACTTGCAAAATTTGCAAAAATAGTCAATTGAGGGTTTCCAAGACAGTTTCCTGCCTCACCTACCCCCATCATCGAGGGTAGATGATGTAAGTAGGAGATGGTGGTGCAGAAGAGGAGTCTGTGGGGGGAGGTGATGAGTCTGAGGGAGGAGATGGAGATTCTGCTGGGGAGGGGGAGGAAGAAGGAGGGAATGAGGAGGATAGCTCTGAAGAAAAGACATCTGTGTCAACAAAGAGAACCAGGAATGTTGTTAAAATGAAGGGGATGATGGTCAGAGGAACAAGGAAGGATTTCTTATGCACAGGAATTGGCAAGAAGTACCTACTGAAGGACTCAATAGACTGCATGACTATGCTTTTAGGCAAAATTGTATCACTGCCTAACAAAAAGAAGGGAATCACACATTATTCCATCAACTGGTATGTGGGTCCCTTGCTGCCATACAAACACAAGGACTACTATTGGAAAATACCCAACAACCTAGACAAATATCAAATGCTGAAGAAGATTCATAGATCCTTTGACAAGTTTATGGCAGAAAATCCAAATTATGAGCTTCCAAAAGGGCTGATGCATGGGAGGCAAGAGAGGAAGGCGTGTGTGACAAAAGCAAAGACTGGAAAGTTCTGTGGAAACATCATGAAGAAAATGAAAATTATTCCAGACAGTGCAACAATAGCTGCAAATTTATCTCAGACTGACATTTTGATGTTGCCATCAAATTCTGTTTTGGATCTATCCTCAATGCAATGCGGAAATGCAAAAGCTAGTGAGCCAAATTCAGAGGCAGGTGTTGACAAGGAGGAGGAGCAAGAGGCATCTGACAGTGATATTAATTCAGACATTATGCTGTCAATGGATTGAGTTGAGAGAGAGTACATTGTTTTTGGACTCAAAGCCAAAGGAGAGGAGGACACTTCCATCAACAAAGGTGATGGCACTGACATGGGGTTTCAGTGGAACCTTTTGGAGTTGGACAAAGAGCTGACACCACCAAACAATATCTATAATGGGTCTGGTCCTTGCTTGAAGCGAGGTGTCCACTTACATTTCAATAACATTTTTTAAAGCTTGCAAAGAAGCAGGAGGTTTCAATTATAAATTTTTGAAGCAACTGACTGCCAAAAACAATCAATATGTCTGTGACCATGTCATTGATGGCTGCTTCATTGGTCTTCCATTCACACACTTCAATACGCAAGAAACTTATCATGGAACTGGGATTTGTCTTAAAATCAGCATAAACTCTAGGTCTGAGTGAAGATTTGTGGCGTACTTCAAATCAGTTGAACAAATCATGCTATCGCCAATAGAGAGGAAGGGATACAATTTGCAACAAAGACCTTCATCTTTGGAGTGCTCTCAATCAATTGAATCATCATGCAAGACAAACATTCTTCCCAGGATGCAACATGTCTTTCAACAAAGGAGGCATACCTACAATGCTGAAAGACTGTTCATTTTTAATGTATAACAAAGACAAGCCCAACAAATGACAGATTAAATTGTTTGCACTTACGAATATATCTTCTGACAACTGTTTCATCTTACATCTTAACATCTACCAAGGATGTAATGTGACAAATGTCAACATCCATCCTGGCGCTCAAAATCTCTCCACAACAATGAAAGCTGTTGTCAATGCAGTAATCCAATCTAGTCTTTCAAATGATTTTGATGGTTATTGTTCTATTTTCATTGATAACCGCTACATGTGACCTGAACTTGGCATACTTCTGCATGTGAAGCATAAGATGTTGAGTTGCGGGGCTTGTTGGGACAATCAATGAGGTTAGAATAAGGAAGTATTCAACATGCTCAAGAACAACAAGAGAGAACAATCATCCATCATTACCACAAAGTCAACAAGGTGTACTTTGTCCATTGGAAAGACAACAAGATTGTCTGCATGGTTTCCATTCTCCACATATCTGGAATTGTCACAATTCACAGATGAGTTGGCCCAGAGAAGTTTCCTTTTCCAACCAACAAGATTGTTCCTCACTACATTGGATACATGGATGCTGTTGATATCTGACTTTCTGAAAAAGATTGCTGGTGGATTCTCACAAAATTGTCAATTCAAAAATATTATAACAAAGCATTTCTTGCCATATTGGATTTCATGCTTGTGCAAGGAATGTGTGCTTGGAATATGTCTTCCAAGATTCCTAGATCCAATATAAATAAACTCAACAAGTGGCAATTCAATGTTGGAATGGCAGAAATACTCTGTCAGTATGAGGACACTAACTTGGAGCCAAGTGCCCCAACTGACAGTTGCAATATTGCTTCTATCTGCTATGTCTCACACATAGAACATTCCATTCTCACACATCCATTGCTCAAAAGCAAACATTGTCCTTGTTGCATTTATTGCTTGGAAGAGAACATGATGAATGAAGTGGCAAAAAGATCAACAGATAACAGTGCAAAGAAGTTGCAACAGCATTGATCACAGAAGCAACTCAGCTACTGTGCTGACTCATCATGCCACATCATTGCTCACAATACAAAGGACACCCTAAAATCCACCAAAATTTCCAGTTTTCCAGAGTTCAAGAGTATGAACTGTTTTGAAATTTCTCATTCGCCTTGTGTTCCATAATGTTTTGTCTTGGGACAGCAGGTGGCTACAATTATTTTGTTTGCACATCACATCCAATTCTGATAATACTGTGACAAGCATATGGTCTCCCATCAAAAATTTATTGCAAATGCAATGCAGCGGATGAGCTCATTCACAATGATAAAGAGATTGCAGTTGCTGACAATGATTCCAAATCTAATGAAAGTTTGTTTGAGAATATGGAAGAGAAAGAGAGGAATGAAAAAGAAATTCCCATGACACAAAAGGAGGAAATTTGAATGTAGTTAGTCAGGGTTTAGGCAGTCATTGTTTAGAACCAATTAATTAGTTGTTACAATTTATCAATTATTCTTGTGCCCCATATAGATACCATCTGGAGCAGGTAGATTGTCTCTCATAAAATACCTGACTCAAATAGATGTCACTCTGCTATTGCCCCTTCCTGGGTGCCCATGAACCTCTCTGATTTAAGCCTGATAAAGTATCTTCCTTGTAATACTGCTGTCAAAATTGCCTGCATAAAATTCAATGGTGTAAAGTAACCATTCCTCTTATGTATCCTTGTGTCAATGATCAAACCCACAGTGGGGGCAGCACTTCATGTTGTCACTGCTCTTTTCTGATAATGAATAAAAAAAATGAAGCTGATGGGTGACTAACATCACTCAAACCTTACTTGATGGGTCAAAAAATTAAATATATGGTTTTTTGCATTCTTTTTTGTCAAACCATTGGCATTTTTGTATGAGTTTCATATTAGAATGAGCAAATTTATGGCAACATCATGGTCAAAAATCATTTATTAGAAATTTATGGCAATATTATCTGCTTTAAAAATGTCATTCTAAAAAAATAGAAAACAAAAATTTTGAAAAAAAATCTAATCAATTGCCATTTTTGTACCCTTTTTGCATTAGTTTTTGATATATTTTGGCAATACCATAGGTGATTTTCATTTATAATAGAATTTTTTGGATATTGTTCAGAACACAAAAATTTGTCAAATCTATTTCATTAGACACTCTAAAAATTTGACTACCAAACTTGGCAGTGTTTTGTTAATACAGTGGCAACACTATGGACACTTCTAAGTGAAATTTTGACAGAACAGTACAAATCGTAAATGCATTTTAACAAAATTTTGGAAATGCCATGGCTTTAATAATTTTTTTGACAAAAATAGGTTAAGACCTAGTCATCTCTTCTAGTGTTGCTAAAATTAAGGAAAATCATGGCAAAAAGCAATGTAATCTGTCACTTTTTGCATTAAGTACTTAGGTAAGATAAGATGGTAAGTAGGGCTGGCTCTATCAAGCTCACTAGAGCTAGCATGCTATGCAATAAAGAACAAATAAGTTGGAAGTAGTACAATACTCTCTATCTCTAGAGAGAGAGGCGATAGTAGTACTTACAATATAATAATATTAATATTATTATTACTAATAACAGCAATATTATTATGCTCTAGGTTGTAATGGTTGTCAGTACTACATTGGAGTACTGTCCATTTGCTACAGGTAGCATACTTGCTATTTTGGGGAAACTATTTCTCAGTATTTACTAGTATTTTTTGAAAATTTAAAGGTGGGCAGATAGAGCTAATTGAATACTATCTACCCAAAGTTCAACCTTCCTATTAGGCATAATTATTCAGTGAGAAAAGCTTTCCCCAGTTAATATCTGCACCATCTAATTGTAAACTCAGTTTATGAAACTTGATAAAATAAACCTTATTCAAAAAATAAAGAATAATTGGTACTTAATCTTCTTTGAATCATTCATTATAGACAGTTTAAATCCAACAACAATGAAAAAATCATCCTCATAGTAAATACTGGTGTATTACATAGAATATTATGTTCAAGCAAACCAACAATACTAATTCCTTCATTTTTGTGACACACATTCACTTACGTATGAAAATCAATGACATTGGTATAAAAGTTTTAGGTGAATACTTTAAAAAGATTATTTATACTTATGTGAGATCTATACAGTCATAATGGGTGATTACTCCCCTGAAACAGTAAAATATACTTAAATTTTAATAAAAATTGCATATTTCAATAGTTAATTACACCCTGAATAAAGGCCCTTAAAACTAGGGAAAAATCACAAATATTATTTAAAATATGTTCTTGTCAAAGCAAAAAGTGAAGCAAAAAGGTTGAAAATTGAGGAAGCACCTCAACACCCCATAGCAAATGGACAGTACTTACTTATTACTGATGTACAAACAAACCACAGCCATGCTGGCCAGGTAATATGTAGCCAAGCAAGCACCTTTGTACATGCACAGTGGCAATGACAACTATCTATAAAACGATGTATCACAGTGCATTAGTGCCCGCCTCCTATCTCCTTCAAAGTACCTAAGTATGGTATGGTAACTAAGTTCTTTTACACTGAAATCTCACTGAAACACAAAGATGGATGCCAAGTTGGCACTGGCTGTCTGTGGCAACATATTAAATCTGTTTTAATGCATTGTTTAGATTCTGCCAGTAAAATGTAACAATTAAACAGTTGATTGTATTATTTTTAAATGAGATTGTTAGTTGATAATTTTAAGAGCTACTCATTTATGTACCATACTTGTAGATAATTTCACGGTAATGCAGCTGCAGCAGCAGTGTTGAAACTGATGTTTCCTTAATCATCAACAGTGACAGAAACAATCCCTTAGGTAGTTGCAAGTGAGTATGTGAGGGACTGCAGGGTAAACAGAGGTAGAATGGGTATGGCAGGTATGACAGGTGCAAGTGAGCAAAGCTATGAAGACTCAGCCAATGAACAGCAGAAAGTGATTGGGGAAGTAACATTATCAGAACTGGAAGGCTGCAAGGCAGATGGCAGCATGGAGGACAGCATTGGGGAAGAATGTGATGAGGCAGAAGGCAGTGGGGTGGAAGGAAACAGGGCAGAAGTCAGCAGGGCGGCAGGGTGGTAGGGCGGAAGTTGTCATTGTTTGACTAGTTTGTATATGGCTTTATTTTTAATTTTCATGGACTTATTGTTTTAGTATTAAGGTATGTATTGCAGTACTCTTTAGGCACATATGTACCATACCTACCTACCTCTTGGTTTAGGCAGGCAGGTAAGTATATTGGGAGGTAGCTAGGTAGAATTGCGGGTAGGTAAGTAGATATGTATGTAGGTAGGTAGGTAGGTAGGTAGGTTGGTAGGTAGCTAGTTAGCTAGGTACGTGGGTAGCATACATAAAGTAATTCGGTAAGAGTAGTAAGCACATTAAAATACATGTATGATGATTGGTCCAAAATAGCCAAAATAAAAAATGAACATTAATATTCAAAGTTGGTGATGGGGCTGTAATAGTAATAATATGCCTTCAAGAATTCCTATGTGATTATTGAAAATTATTGACTTGGGAATTAGTAAAAAAAAAGCATATGGACTAACAAATCGATTAAAAATCAAATTGATTTTAAGCAGAATGGCGTGTAGTAGTATAAAAAATAGAATGGCTGCACGGCAGCCAAAAATGTAACTAAAATTGTCTCATTCTCTCAATGGTACTTATGTATAATCATATGCCCCAACAAATAATCATTGTCCTGGGCCTGCCTCGGTCTCAAAACTCAAAAGGCAGCAAAAGGCAATGTTTTTGAGAAATTGTGACCTCATCTGGACATAATTAGGACAGATTTTAGGACATTGGCATCGCAGAAAGTAGCTGGTTTTCATAAGAAGTGGGCAATATTGTACTTGAACCACGGGAAACTTAAATCATTACTCAAATACAAAATTACTCCCTCTGTTCTATAGAAAACAATTTATGTCAATCAGCAGGATTAAGGTCAATAAGTATTAGGAGAATTTGTCAAAGAAAAATCTGATTATCCAAATCAGATTCTTCTCCTCGAGACCTTTTTATTGATGTATGACACCCTCTGAGGATATTTCCATGGCATCATGGTCTAAATGACAGTTTAAAATACCATCACTGCCATGAAATGAGTACAACTTCCACAACCACAATGGCGAAGTGGCAGCTGCCATTTCCGATGCAATGGACGGACAGATTTGACCATTTCCAACATACCATGCTTTTGGTTTGGTCAGAAATGGCCAAAACCTTAGTGGTACTGGACGTCATGGTGTTGCAATGTTGGCAGCAGAAGCTTGTCAATGATGGTGTTATACTTGCCGAATATTTGGCCCATGATTACTGTTGAAGTCAGAGACTTCATAGAGGGTCTTTCAGTCCAACACAACATGAGGAGATTGTACATTATTGGTTGATAAGACTGTTGTTTTTGTTAAGGCTTTTGTCATGGTGGATAAGTTCATTGAGCAGCACCATGGTGGAAGAGGCATTGGCCATCATCAAGCATCAACTATAGCTGGAACAATACCAGTGAATAATTATTTTGAACCAAGTTGCTATTTATGAACAAAGGTACCCCTGTATTATTTTCTAAAGGTGCTCAGGCCTACCTTGTAAGTAATATATTCTATGTACTACCAAATATGGGTGACCCCTATTCTAAAACAACATAATGTATATTTCATAGAATCGTGTGTCTGTTGAGATCATTCAAATTGTATCAGAACTATTCACCTTGAAAGGTTTCTGTGTAGATATGTGGTACTATTACTTGAATTTGATGGGTAAAATCATTTATGAAAAGATCTTTTTCTGATTACTTGTGAAATATGCTAGAGATCTTAAGCCCCACTTTCCTTTACACAAAGCTTGCACTAGGGTCTACGGACACTATATTGAACCAAGGTACCCAAAAAAAGACAAACTAAACCAGCAGTGAATTGTTGTAAATACATGGTGTTGACAAGGTGTTATCAGAGTGTTACCTGTAGGCATTGTTCAACAAGTGGCAATGGACATTATTTGGTTCAAAATAATTGTTCACTGGTAGGGACTGGTAAAAAAATAGTCCTTTTATGTGGGACATGATTGAACTCCAAATAGTCGTTTTTGTGTGGGACAGAGAGAGTAGAAAATAACTGATGAAAAATGAAAGAAATACAGGAGAGATTATCCTTATATTTAGGAGTAATATATTGGTTGTAACCATTCCAGGGCAATTGATATTTTCCCTTCCCTGCGATTGCCGATTGCCCTGCCCCGTGCTCGACAGGGCAGGAAGGCTATGAAGTAAGCAGGCTCATTCAGGGCAATCGAAAATTGTTGTTGCCCTGCCCCATCACAGGGCAAGGCATCAACAATTTTTGATTGGGGCATGGGGCATGGGGAATGATGGATTTTTCCATTTATTTTTTCATTTTTTGATTTCTTTGTCATACAGCCAAAATCACTCCAGGGGTATGGCACAAAAAAATATTTGACATACCCCTACCCCGGGGGTTGGCCTTTTGAGAGTGGGAAACAATTTTTGAAATCAGCCAAAATTGAGTTTTAGGCG
>JALLOT010001708.1:0-14345 GCA_036939595.1 Thalassiosira livingstoniorum | reverse complement strand
GATTAACTAGGGCAACAAAAACTAGGTTGGATGTTTAGATGATAATTTACTAATGCCAAACTTAAAATGTAATCAAATAAAGTGATTTTAATAAAAAACATCGGGTTTACACTTTTGACAATGTTACCTTTTTATGATTGATACATCAAACTGTTAAGTAGATTTTAAACACGTTTAAAATACCTATTTGTAAGAATATAAGTGTATGATAATAGCTTATATATTATTGTTTATAGTGCTTATTATATTATTGAGAGCCCAAGTTATTTTTAAAAAATATTGAATATAATTATCGTAAGATTAAGAATGAGTTTTTAGTCTTCACAGCTGGCTGTGTGATTGATGTCATTAACTTTTGGAGAGGTGGCGGGGGAGGCAGTTTTGGCTTGTTGAATAGGTACTATTAGATGGTCTTCTGTGTTGTGAAGGCACAGAGTCGCGGCAGCTGCTTGGGTGTGGGTTGCTTGTGGGCTTGTGGGTTGGCTGTTCCGTTGTTTGTGGGTTATGGCAAGGGTTTCTTGCCTTGACAATGGTACTAGCCTTAATGAAATCATCGAAAACCATTCGAATTCAAATTGTGTAAATTTCCTTGGTACATTTCTCTGTAGGTTTCTACGTGTGGCACGAGTTATGATGAAGCGAAATTTAGCTACGATTTCGAATTTCATTTCAATGAAACACATAGTTGGAGATGGTAACAGCGAACGACAAATTGATCAAAATATCGCCAAAAACTGGTAATATGTTGACAATAGAGTCAATTTTGAGCCTCCATGGTCAAAAAGTCATAAGTGGACATGGATGTTCTGATACAGGCTATTTTCTTCAACCTTTAATTAACTCAAATTGTGTAAATTGGTCATATTTGTGGCACTATTAATGGTTAATAACTGGTAAATTAGCTATATATAAGGTTATTATAAGTAATCGGAATGAAATTAAAAACCCGATTATAAATTTTATCAACGTAATTATTAAATATTTACAATCGTAAAATTACACATTTTTATACGAGTAGCAATCAATCTGGTCAGAACCACGGCAAGTTTTGGTTTTTTCGCGATTAAAAAACCGATCAAAGATTTATTATATCGTATAAATTATACCGATTTAGAGTTTTATCATTTTTGTGATGTATCAACAAAAACACCATGGAAAATTTCAAACTTCAAACAAAAACCTAACCATATAACCAGTAATTACTTGATGATCACCAGAGATTTTATATACTCTTCTCATCCATTGGAAGTTGAATTTTCCATGATTCAGGCTCAAAGGAAACTTTATTTTTTATGAGTTGTTATTTCAAATATGGGCAGATACTAGTAAAATCATGGTAATTTAGTGGTCCTTTGCAGTTTTGGGTAAAATTGTTTTACTCTAAGTAAAGCTTACTATAAGAAGTCTTACTTCTTTGTATTCCACATCAGTGGGTGAGAAAAAAAGGCCAACGGCCTTTTTTTCTGCCAACTGGTGTGGAATACAAAGGAGTAAGACTTTGTGTGTAGTCCTCTGTAAACATTTTTCTTGTATTCCACAAAACACATAATTTTTAATCATAAGCTTATTTTTACAAAATAAATCTTTTTTGAATACAAGACAAATGTTTTAGGAGGACTACTAAAAGGGTGAGTAAGTTATTAAGAGAATACCAATATCACTGATTAGAACTGAATTTATGAACTTTTGAAACAAATATTTCTGATGGAGGAATGACAAATCAAATAGCAGAATAGTAGAATATAATTTTTGTAAACTTTGAAACAATACAAAACTTTATAAAAAATCCAAAAAACTTTTTCACTGTATTTTTGCAGTTTTTCCCTTATCAAGAATCATGATAGCAGTTGCTTACCCTGATGTTGGTAATTTTCTCAACAATGCAGGTTTTTTTAGTGTACAAATCTTTACAACACTCTCTCTGATTTTTGTTGTCTTATTCAGTGAGGAAAATTTAGTTGGCAATATGGAATCATGAACAGGACTACATCATACTTAGTATTTAGGATGTTTTATCACAATCATGTATGCAATCTTCTTGTTGATCCTCCTGAAATTCTCATCTACTCAGATCAATATTTTTATGTTCTTATTATTTTCCTCTGCTAAATATGTTACTCCTCCAGCCCCCCAAAAAACACACAAAAAGTATTCAAAATTTTTCAGAATCATTAATTTCATACCTGCTATCAAATACTACCCTTATTGATCTCCTTAATGAAAAATACACATACTTACTTACCTGAGTGACAATGACTTAACAGATTTTTTATTACTAATATGTACCATTATCAGGGCTTAATAGGACACACATTACAAAGTTTAGAAATGTCACATGATTTGTTAGGGTATAATTCATATACCCCTCTTAGGGGGGTACAATGTATAGATACAGAGTACTTTTGAATGGTATTTAACTTGTACCATTGGAAAGAGATGCTTGATTGAACTTAATAAATTCTGAACCCCAATGAGTCAAAAGTGTCAGCTGGGGGAAAAGTGTGTCAACCTAAGTATACTTGCAAGTCCCAATGCCAGACAAGCATTGAGCAAGTTGAATAACTCACAGCATTAGGCTTACATTTTTTTCAGATTATGCACTTATTTTAGATCATGCTGACATGAGGGCATGCAACTGTTCTAGATTAGCTGGCATGAGGACATGCTCTTTACTTGATATACCACCATGAGGGCACACACTGCTTCTAGGTTATGTCAGCATTTTACCTACTTCTTATTTTTCAAATATCCCCTACTTGAAAATGTATGGAGATTCTACTGATTCCACATAGGAATACTAATTCTTACTTCTGTCTTGCTTCTCATCCTGTGGAGCTTGGGTCAAAACATCCCTCGGGGTGAGCAATGGAGAGTATTCAAGGGAGAGCATTAACAATTCTGAAATATTGTCCCTTCAGTGATTCGTAAGATTGGAGCTGCTGCGTTAAATTAGAAATTTTAAAATCTGACGTAAGCTGATCTTGATTGATATGGTGGGAAAGCAGAACTCATATTCATTAAATACTTTTCAACTCCGTATTTTTTGACGTCATAACACTCTAATATCACGAGCCTAATATCATGCTTTTTGCGTGTTGGAAATTCAAAATAGGTTTCCCGTGATAGGAGTATTGTAATGTTTTTCTTCTCATGTTATTTTCACACAAGTGCCTGACACTTGACACTTTGTACTTAGAGGAAAGCCGTGACTAAAACAAAACGTGACAAAATAATAAGTACTAAGGAATGACAATCAATTGATTTTTTGTGTGTTTGCAGATGTTTTGCAGAAGGTGATTTGCATCTGATTCAAACCTTGGCTGGCACAAGATACATACCTACCTTGTAATACATAGAAAATATGAATTAGAAATATCTATTAAATTTTCTGGCCATAAAAAGTATATTAATCTACTCTTGTTGTCAAAACTCATTTTTAACTTCAGATTGTTTTTTTTTGTAAAGTAGTACTAGTTCTTTTGTGTCATTCTGAAACTTTACAAATTCAAAACAGATGCAAATCACCTGCAACAAAACACAAAAAATCAATTGACTGTCATTCCATAGTAATATTTAAAATAAAAAAATCATTAATTGTATTAATTGACAAAATTTGTGTGTTTTCTGTGGATTCTTTCAATTTTTTTGTGATTTTTGTGAATTTTCATGAATTTTTGTAGATTTTGGTACAAACAAATTTAATGAAACCCTACAAAAACTAACAAAAATCTACAAAAAATAGAAATTATCATGAAACATCAATGATTGCACTTAAAATTTTTGCAACAATGAATCATCATTCAAACCACAGATGATTGGGAAACTCATATTGTAATTAAGTGTGAGAGGGTACTATTGTTACTATTATTAACACCCATTTCCACCATAGCAAAGTCACTAATGACATGGCATAAATTTCAAGCAAAAACATTGCATATGAGTTTTGTCCCATGTGTCTGTGGTCATCAAAAGGCATACTTAGTGGATGGATTTTTGATGATGGAAGTGTGGAAAAAATATTGTCATAGATTTTTGGATAAAAGGTGAGCATTATTTGCTTTCCATTGCCACAGAGTAGCCTGTTCCTACTAATGATAAGTTAGTACGAAATTTCACAATCAAAAGTGGAAGGCAAGTCATTGGTGCAATTTTTGCAAAACATAATTTCCTCTGATATTTTTTGCCATGGTTGAGGTGTTTTTGGCAAGTTTTGGGGTAGGACAAACCTGCTCTGGGGCATACAACATAAAGACATTAAATTTTGATTAGAATTCACTCTTTTTGACCCTGTTATTTGACAAAATCTGAGACTTTTATTTCATGAATTTTCCTGATATTTTGTGAATTTTCATGAGTTTAGGTGGGTTTTTGCAAAATTTCATACACTGGAATCCAAAAAAAAAACAAAAAATTACAAAACAACTCATTGAAATGGAAAATTTAATAAACAAATCATTTATATTTGTTTATTAAAATAATGGTCAATTTAAAATTAACCAGATTTCATTTTATTTTTGCTTTATTTCTGTTTTAAGTCACAATGAAGTCACAAAAAAACTATATTTGCTAAATTTATTTGTTATATTTATGACTCAGAAAAGATCCAGTTTTGTTTTTGACTCATTTTGAGCTGTTTTTATGCAATGATGATACTTATTTGATGTAGCACAAGAATAACATTGTGTTTCTATGCCAAATACAGCCCCAAATACAACACAATGCTGCTAAATAATTCAAAGCAACATGGAGTTTATCCTGGGATTTGCATCTGGAACAATTTTTATCACCAGTTTATTATTGACAACCTGCTTTTCTGTCATTACCAACCACTTGTCTTTCATCATTGACAGCTGAATCACAATTTGGATGCACCAAATTGGCTTATCACAACACATAACTTTAAAGTTGTTGGACAGTTTTTATTGCCTCCATGAAAGTAGTGAAAGATCCAATTAGCTTTGATGTGGATACATCTAAAAGAAATCACTACCATATAATTCCCTTTCCCAATTATTGATCCACGAATTCACAATAAAACTAAATGTTCTAAAATAATAGGTTATACAAAAGTTTGGGGCTAGCTTCATTGTGTGGTGCATTTTTGAACTGATACCAGTAGGTAATACATTTTTCCCATGATCATAGCTGAAGAATGTTATCCAATCACACATTTGTATGATGGACTAAACAATTACAATATACACCTAATTCCATATTGATAGTAGTTCAAAAATATCTCTCTTTGTGGGAAAGGTAAAAGATGTAAGCTATCCAACTTCCTAGAGTACATAATTAATAAGAAGTTTCCATTAGATGCTGGTCAAAAATATTTTTTATAGGAAAAACCAAAATGAATGTTTATCATACTCATCTATATCAAAGCTAAATTGATTATTGTAATCATTTATTTGATTTTTCCAATTTAAAGTTTAAAGGTACTGAGAAAATTGGTCGCCTCCCAGGTTACCTTACCCAGAAATACTGAATTAGGTCAATTTTAGAGTTACAGAGATTTTGAACACATGTTCTTGTACAAATTGAACAGAAGATTTCAGTTCCACTTTTCAACAATTGTGAAAATGGGCTTAAAATTCTACTATGTTTCCACCTAGGAATCAGTACAACCTTCCTACCTGAATGAAAAAGTATATTTTACAGGGTATCATATGGTAAGTATGGTATCTTTATTATCATGATAAAGGAGAGCAAGAATCAAGCTTTGTGGTGCCATTGTCACAAAAACAGCACCATTGTAATCAATGCAACAATTGCTGTTTTCATTACTGTGTTTTGGTTATTTTGCATTTCACTCTGTCAGGGATAACCTTTCAAGTCAATTCTGGCAATATGTCAGTGGAGAGATTGCTATTGTACAACCGCACTGTGATTGCAACTGTGATGGAATACTTGGATCTTCATCCCATTCATCCGTGATCCAAAAGATCAAAACGAAGGGAGACTTATTTGTTTCAAAAATTGAATGAAAAAGGAAGCCAAAACAAAAAAGTGGTCTGGAATTGCATTGTTTTTCAACACAGGAGCAAAGCCATGTTATTACAAACAATTTTTGTTTTGGTTTCCCTTTTCATTCTACATTAGTCTTTTGTATTAATTGCAGCATCATGATATGACAACAAAAATGAAGGAGCTATGTTCCTTTGAGTTCTGTTGCAATGACAGTTGCAACATCTTGAATGCAAAGGTATTGTACCTTGGAATTGGAATTCTTTCTTTGTTGCACCACCCTTATAAGATCCAAAGGATCTCATTGGCAATGGTGGGACCCAACTTAAGGATCACATAATTTTTGTTTATGTTTGCATACAAAATAATTGAAATTAATGTAATGCAGTCCTTTATTTTAAATAAAATTAAAACTTTTAAGTACAAAAATTTCTCTTCTAATACTGAATTCTTTGTTGTCATCTTGGTGATAGCAGAAACAATGGCAGTCTATGGCGCAACATTGTCAAAAGTTGTTGATCTTGTGAATGGTGCTCTAATATTGGTGTCTCACTCTTCCAAAAACAAGCATTTTGTTTAGTTTATTCTTAGACTACATGCTAGCAGTGGAAATAGTTAACAAATGCATTTTTCAAGCAATAGAGACTAGAGGTAGCTGCTGTTGCATTGTGCATTTGTACTGGTTGCTGATTGTGGCATGAAAAATAATAACACATTTTTTTTTAATCAACAAAGATGTCAGAACAAAAATATTTTCTATCAAAATGCAAAAGCTAGACAAATTATGACTGATACCAACATCTGTAATCTTTTTTGTGTAATATTTTGACATTCAACAGTACTCAACAAAGCAACAAATAACATTCCAGTTTTTTCAAGGTAGATACTTTGGGTACTTTAAGTATTGAAATTGAATTTCTAAATTAAAACTTTCATCAAAACTGTGTTCCACATTCTTTCTCAACACATCACGGAGATATCAACAAGTAAATTGTTGATGTAGAAGATGTCAGTATTGTCCTAATTTTGTATTTTGGCCCTTTCTTGGGCAGGGTAAAATTACAGGTAACCAATTGTAATTATTAATGTTTTAATCTTCATTCTAGCTTGAAAAGTTTTGCAGACTTGGTTAGGCTTTAACACTTGACAAATTCAAAATTTTCTTACATTTTCTTCATGTTCAACATTTTTTTCAGATTATTCCAAGAAAAAGTTTTTCTTGTTTGTGTTGCTTTTTAATATTTTCTTTACCTTTTTGGAAGAGATTTGTTTCACCAAAGTTACAGTGATTCTTTTGTTCAATATAATAATTATATTTTCTATAGATTTGCTCTACTTCTTTGATTATGTCTGTGTGTATTGGTTCTTGATCATAGTCAATGTAAAATTCAGAATTTTAGAGAGCTGCTTGTGGATTTGCTCTTTTTGTAAATGTGGAAAAGACTTATAAAATCATCAATCCACAAAAGTTGGTGTTCTTGAGGAAATGTATCTTTCCCTCTGAGTACTTTCCAGTAGTCAAAAGTATTCCTCAAAATAATGATTACACAAAAGGGTAACTAGAAGATTGATATTGATGTCATTGATGTAATATTTGATTTCTTTTGAAATATTATCCTATCCCTTTTCTGGAGGTTGGTTTAATTGATTCCAAATCTTATTACATCCTTGCATGCTACAATTGGACTTACTCCTTAACCTTGATGGGTTTTTGTATTTGATACAGAAGTAAGAACAAAGATCAACTCATTTTCATGAAGTGAGATCTTAAAACTGATGTGGCACAATTATATTGATATTTTCTAGGCATCATTTGAGGTTGTCATCAGCACCAATTCCAGCATTTCAATAACTTTTTAATGAAGAATTGATGTATGTAATAATAGCTTTATTGACACCACTAAAATTGTTGTATTTGTCTCTGATTTTATAGTGAACATTACTTCTGCACTTCAGTGTTTTCCCACAATCTGGTAGCTGAGATGCAAGTAAATCAGTTTGGAAATCTATTATTTTTGTTGAAATTAGGATTTTTTTGGATGCTTTGTATCATTTTCTGTATTAATCTGACACAAAAAACAGAAAAGTCACTGAAATATGTGTGTCCTTTATTGTGTACAAATGATGTACGTGCTGATTAAAATACTACTATCTCCTCTGTTACTGCTGGACCATGATCATTATTCTTGTAGCATTTTACTTCATGTTTCACAAAAGTGTTGCTGACTAGAAAATGTTTTTCATCACAACTATGGTTTTCCTTATTGTGAGTTTGTGAACAGCAGATAAATTTTACCTGGGTAGTTACTGCCAATCAAACCAATAATAAGTTTGAGTGCAAACAAAAAAGAACATGAATAAAAATAGATGATAAAAATTTTACTTTGTAATGAGTAACAAACATTGATTGGTGATCCAGTGAACTAAATGCAATTAGACAGGATTGAAAGCTTTTATTCTTATTATTTGTAGGCAGAAAATAGTCCAACACCATCAAAACTACCAGTTCCTTGGCAAGTACAATGAACTTGGACCCAACTATCAGTCCAAAAACATCACCTGCACATCCAATCTGATTTCTTGTCACAATATCTTGGTTCCAAATATTTTCATCTACTTCCTTTTTGAAAAGTTCTCTATTGTCCCAAAAATTTTGTATTTAAAGTGTTAGTGGTTACAGTATGATTTTTTGTTGTTACACCAAGCAAGAATTAAACTCTTTCAATCTTTCTGAATTGATGCCAATTTCTCATTGGATCTTCAAAATCTTAATGTTTATATCTTGCTGATACTGTGACCCTTTTCTGCTATCTTCAACAAATAAGCACCACATCTGAAGTCTATACCAAACAGATCCATGGTTCACAAACATTGCAAAGCATGTTCAGTAGTTTCTGGATCAAAATACAAATGTTTAAAAGATGGTATTCATCCATGGAGTCAACTTTGAATAATAGATTGTTTGACAATTTAGGGTATATATTTGGTAGTTACTATTATTGTAACTGAGCTTATGTTTTGGTTTCAATGGGAATGGGAATGATTATCTCCTGTTTTTCATTAATCAATTTTTTCTAAACACTTTTCCATTTTTCAATAGTTTGAAATTCAATAACTTTAGTTGGGCATTTGACACAGTCCTTTCAATACAATTTGACTACTAATCATGACTTAAAAATTCTTTTTCCCTATGTGATCATCCTTTACTATAATGAAATGGTCCCCATTTTTTGCTTTGCTTAATACTTGCAGAATGTGAACTTGGGGTTTTGGTAGCTGAAATATAATAACGTTTCATTGAATAAAAATTCAGTTTCATTGATGGTAAAAAATAGTTTGCATAAATCACAAACTACTTACCTATAATGTATCCCCTTATTAAGCCTCCAAATTAATTGAAGCTTACATTTGAGAGTGTTTAAATCAGATCCAGCAGACCCTTGAAGAAGAAATTAATTTGAATGCAGATTAATTTCCAACCCCAATCTTTCAGTCGGACTTTTTTGATGAATTATTTTGACCAATTATACATTGTTTGCTTGTAACATGTAGATGAAACCAGTCTACTTCTGTTTTGTAAAGTCAACACCTCATACACATGGACAAATGAAACTGTAAGATATGATCCACATTACACTAACAAGGATGTCATTTCCATCACAGCTGCCCAAAGTTGAGTAGTTTTTCAAAGGTTTTGCTGGTTAAGCTTATGAATGCTCTTATAAGGAATACATCATTTTTGAAAGCTTGTTTGAATTGATTCCAATGACAAAATAGCTTAGACTACAATAATGATTGAACTATTTTGTATTGAAAACATACCTCTTAGATATTAATTATTATTGAAAAAAACACATCTATCAAAGTAGCATGAGTTGAGCATCATTTGGGCACATTAGTCCCTTATTGGTACTACTTTTTTGGTGCAGGTATGGAAGTTAAATTGGTATGTTATCAAGTAATGTAGGGGTACCTTGAAAATTCATGACAAACAAGGGCAATATGAACTGGGTAATATCAATGTATTATTTTATTCTGTAGTGGATGATTCTACAAAAAGAGATTGTCATATGAGTTCAAATTGCTACAAAGTATTTGTTGGTATGTGAACTGTTGATAATGGTGGTGAATCTGTAACAGGATAGTCTTAAGATGATCATTAAAATTTTGTCAACTAAGTTGTTGGCAAAACAATTGGCATAAAAAGTGGTGTAAAATCAGTAAGAATAAGCCTGAAACTCAAGTATTTAATACACTTGCTTTTTACAACAGAGCTGGCAAATAAGTTCTTGCTGGATAAATACCTCTAATGACATTTGTTCAGTTGAATTAGGCCAATGGTACTTGGAATATTTGTTAGAAAAATAATGGCAAAGTGTAATGTTCAATTCTAAGATATTGCAAGAAGAGCTTCAAGAGGCAAATCTGAACTTTAACTTTGTTTGTGTTTTAGTTTCTTATAATGTACAGAGATGTGTACTGTAGTAATAGTATTTAAATAAGTATCACATCTGCCTTAATCATTCCAACTATTTACTAGAACATAATGGGGTCAATCAAAGGAAAACAACATTGTTTAAAAATCAGAATCCATATATTAATTGACAACACTTAGTATGACTGATTTTTTAGTCTTTTTACTGATTTTTAGTCGAAGATTCTCATGTGTCATTTTCAATCTAATTAAACTAGTTCAAATTGCATGAGCTTTCCAGAAAAATAGAATCTTTCACTGACATTGATCACCAATGCAGCATGTAAAGTGCAAATGATTTAAGACTAAATACTGTATTTTGTATGTAAGTAATGTTTATACAGTACAAAAATTAACCTTCTTAAAGTGACAAAATAGTTAAATCATAAAAATGCATATTTAAAATAAAAGGAGACAAAACAAGCTTCTTTTTTGATTCTTGACTTTTCCAATAATAAAAATCAAATTTAACACCCCATAAAATATAAAAACAAATCCAGAAAAAATGATCAAATTACAGGTTGACAATGAGTAGTATTAATTATTTTTTAACAACATCAGTCATCTAAATGATTACACAGAAGGTATAATTGGCAAAAATGGTTATGTTACATTTTTATTCTCTCATTTCTATCATAATAAACTACAATGTTTGGTGTTTTGAGCATTTAATCCCAATAGGAGATAAATCAGAGAATATATAATTTTCAGGAAATTAAAAGCTTAGAGTAGATAACAACCCTTGTTATCCTTAGAATTAAATACCACATGATCAATAAATTGTCATTTAAACTAATCATGATGAGAATATGAGAACACAATAAATATTTTACCCATTTTTTGGATAGAACCATTTCACATGTGGGAAATGAAATATATGATAGAGCTCATGCAATTGTTATAATATATATAAATTTAAAAAGGCTATCATAAAATAAAATTATCTATTTTATATTACAGAAAAGTTTTGTTGTATTATTATCCACTCCTTCAAAAGACCTGAACAAGATCTCTCAGCTTCATTCCAAATGAAAGCCATTTTTCTTGTTTTTTTTTTATAACGATGTATTGCTTTGAAGACAATTTTACATCCAATAGCACAATTAATATCAAATTGTGTCAGTCTAATTGCTTCTGTTGTGATACCTTTGTCCTTGTAACAGAATAATTGATGTCTCAAGTGGTAAACAACAAATACATGGTTTTCAACTAATATTCTTTTGCACTAAATGAAGAACAATCTATCAATTTCCCATTATGATTCAGTTGAAATAATTTGTCTCCTTTATTGATTTAGACACATGTGAGTCAAATAATTGTTGAAACTATTGTCAATCTAAAGCCATTAATTAAAACTTTTCCAAGAATCTTTAATTTCTTTATCATTATCTTAAAGGGATTACAATTAAAATAACATGTCATTCAATTTTTTTTTGAATTCTGTCTGGTATTATTTACTATTAGTCCAATTTTCATTTTCATTGGAAATCTAATTTTCATTATGTTCAATATTAGTATGTTCCTTTACACCAGAACAAAGATTCCAAACTTGATTCTCTTTGACAAATTGATTTCAAACAAAAAATAAAAACAACATTCTTTTTTGAAAGGAATGATTCAAATAAAAACCAATTTAAAATTTGAAATTGTTGTTATATAAAAATTTAGTAAGATTTTACTAATAATGTTTTGATGTTTTGTCAAACTTAGATTGCAATGTTTTCATTGACATAGACAAACTTATAACAACAGATGATGCCTTCCTAGCTGTGATGTAACTGAAAAAAACCAATTAGTTAGACAAAAAAGTTTTCAAGAAATCTAATCAACTAACAGATGCCAAAATCTAAATATGATATATCATGAACCCATAGACTGTTTGAAAAGCCTTAATAACTATTTTTTGTGACCATATGACAAAGTAAAAACAATTTACATTTAAATATAATTCATTTAAGACTCAATATCTTCTTTATAATGCCATGATTGTACATGAAATACATTTTCATGATCAGAATGTCCTCTTATTTGCTTTATGACTAAGAAAAAATATAAAAGAAGACCATTTTTGAAGAATAAGACAAAAGTTTTAAACTTTTAGCAACCAATATCCAATTCTCATCTCACTTTGAAGCTAAAAGTGTAAGATCACTATATTTTTTGCAGCTATTGCTAATGACCTGACAGAAAAGATTAGAATCTTGTTGAAAAGCCATGAGAAATTTCTTTAGAAAAATTGGAATAATTATATTTTCTTCAAATTCTTTCACTCTTTTCTCAAATGGATTATATATGAGTGATCTGTTTTAGATATTTGATATGTCTGAATGAGATCAAACTTTAATTTCTGTCTTTTCAAAAATGTGAAATATCATTTAAAAGTATATAAGCTCCCTAATGCAGATGTTTGTGATAACTCAAAAAACATCAGTACTTTTTACAAGTATAAGAGTGCATGTACTTGTAACTAAACAATAATACTTGAAATAAAATTCAAATTATTTTAGAAATTAATGTAAATAATGAAGAGAAAAATTAATTTGACAAGTTTCTACATGGGAATAAACATACAAAATATATGACTCATTTATGTCAAACAGTTGAATAAAGTAATATTTGTCAGTCTATCCTTTCATGATGAACTAATTACATAGCAAACTCTCACTTAATTAGATATATTTTGATAGCTATGTTTTCCTTTACCATAGCTTGCTTGTGTAGCACTAGATACTGCATAATACAAAACTATGCTATATGCACCACTAAATACCTAAAAATTAGAAACAAAACTGAATTACTTAAGCAGTGCCTATTGAAAATTTATCCCACATATTTATACCAACTTTCAACAGTAAAAGTGCAACTACACAATGATGGAGGCAAGAAAAGAGAAGGATGAGATGTAAAACAACAGCAACAAATCAATACTTGAAATAATTGAGAAATATTTAAATCAATTTTAAATGTTCTCTTGAAGTGGCCACAACAAAACCTTGTGGTATTACATAGTTTATTATGTGTAGATTTGGTGAATCAGTGTTTGAATCATTTGGGACTGTACTATGGAGGTGTGGTGGAAATTACATCCACAATTGATTGAAGACAATGTGGCAGGCTATCATTGCTGGTAGTGAACTTATGATGGTGGATGGCTTTTGAGTTTTTCACAGTCATTAGTTGAAGCTACCATAATTCACCAGAACAATTAAAATAAAAATAATGATATCAAATATTGAAAAATAAGAAATTCAAAAGCAAAAGTTTTTCTTAATGTTTATTTTGTACACAACAAAAAATATGGACAGGAGAAATCATAAAAAAATTCTTGGGAAAAGTAAAAGTATTTTTCGGAAACATTATTAGTTCTGAAAGAGCACGGTTTTCCAATGTGATTAGGGAGAAAATAGTATTCATTGGCAGGAGAAGTTGAGTATCAACCTGAGGTTTCAACATGGGAACAAGGTTTGATGGGAACTGGCACTGACACCCAGCACAGACATCATGATGTCCATAGATGTTCACATATATCATTAGCACTTTTGATTACATTTATTTTGTTTGCTTTCTAATTAGCAATCCAATAAAAAATTGTTCAAATTCACAAAATGATGTTGCTGGAGTGGTCTTTTTCCATTTTGACGTCATTAAAAGGACTTGTAATATCATTCTTACTGACATTTCTTTTGGTATTGTAGGTATGTCACCATCCAGGAGCATCCAGGTAGGTACCATCAAGCCAAGAAAAAAAATAATATAGAAGTAAGTAATGTATGGTAGAATCTGGTAGAATCACGGTAGAATTACGACAATAATATGTATTGTAGCCTATTCCTATTGTAGCGTAATAATCCCCTCTCTATCAGTGTGCGACAATAGTATATAACTATAATATACTAATAATAATACT
>JALLOT010001707.1:0-14339 GCA_036939595.1 Thalassiosira livingstoniorum | reverse complement strand
AATTTCGTAAAAATTTCGTACGAAATTTTACGAAATTTTACGAAATTATTTCTTCTAAAACTGAGAATGATTTTTCATTAATTATTTGTTACCATTCTTTTTATCGCTTAATCATAATTTATAATCGCTTAAATTCATTTTTTTTGTACGTCACGATTAAATCCAACTGTCACGTCATTTATGTAAAAATAACCGTTATCAACGTGACTCTGGGATGTTCCTGCTGTGACACCACGAGTGAGAGTGACACGTGGAGGTCTTTTTTCATTGAAACACCAAGGGGATAGAGTCTGGGGGTGAGACTTCGCCAAATTAGCATTATTCTACCCATTACTAATTTCAATCATCTGTTGACCCCAACAACTTACAAAGTGAAACAAATCATATTCAATTGAAGCTGGGATGTAAGTGATTATTTTGTCAAATGCTGTATCAAAGAAATTTGGCTTTTGATTGGAGAGAAACTTCATCCATTGTCATGATCTGCAACAAAAAAATCTTTGTGAAGGTTCTTCCTTACAATATAGTACAAAATTGCAAGAAACAAAATATTTGCCTGTTAGAAGGCAGCATTGAAATCATTTTGACATTATTTTTTCCTCATTCTGACACAATATCACTTTTGGGGGTGCCTATCAAAATCAAGATATAGCTAAAACAACAAACTAAACATTATTTCCAGTATAGCACCAGCTCTTTTAAATGGTATGCGTTTATATAGATTTGCGTACACTTTTTTATTGAAAAGTGGAAAATTTATTTCAGGACATTAAGTGATGCATAATAAATATGGCACACCTGTTTGGTAAGTACAGAAATGCACAAAGAACTTGTTGGAGCATCTCAAAATTGTTTGTTTTTCATCACCAACAATCATTGTTTCTGTAACTCCACAACAACTAATCAAAATTGAATCAAAATAATCCCTCTCATAAAATACAACAGTAACCATGATCATCTCAACACTTGCCTCCAGTGCCCTCCACCACACAACCTCCACCCTCAATGACCATGACATGTCTGCCATCACACAAGCATTCACTGCTGTGAAATCATGGACACCCCCTGCAACCCCACCATTGAAGTTGAAATCACCACTGCCAACAGCACTTTCACTGCAAGCTTCCCCTGTGGTACCTTGCCTGGAATTTATGATGTCATTGAACTTCATGATGGAGGATTGAGGTACATAGAAGAAGGTGTAGCAAATGCAGTTGCAAAAGTTAATACTGTGTTGAAGGATGAAGTCATGGGGTTAGATATGGTAGATCAAAGGGCAGTGAATGATGCAATGTTGAAGGCATATGGACCCCTCAATAAGGCAGGAATGGGTTGTTTATTGGGATATTTTCAGTTTGCTTTTTTGTTGATTATCCCTTTCATTGATCAATTCACCTTTATGGCAATGTTGGGGCCAATGCCATTCTCAAAAGTGAGTCTTCACTGGAATTTTCTTTGTTTTGTTTCTTCACAAAGCTGGCTTGTGAGTTTCTGTAAATGCATTCCAAAGTCCTTTGCTGCTAAGTTCTAGGGAAAAAATCAATTCCTGACCACAGGACTGCAAAAGTGTGTTTCTATGACATTTTTTTGGTCTTCTCACAAATGTCATTATGAAATCAGCATTGAAACTAATTTTCCCTGTTCATCTTTCAATTTGTTGAATTACATGAATCCATCACACCTAGTCCATCATCTAGGCAATTGCCTATCCACACCTAACTGTTTGACCAATGAGTAGTATCACTAGTAGTTTTAGAGTCTCATTGTAAACAGTATATTATATTTAATTTGTAAGCTCAATCCAGTACATACTTACTCTCCATCCTAAATCCCTTATCTCACTCTCTTGCTAAATTACCACCAACTGCTGCTGACTCTTGATTGGCAATTTGTTCTTCTCAAATGTGTGCCACATCACTACTTTGTTAGCAACTGGAGCTGCAATCCCAGCTTGCTGAATCTCAAGCATCTTGCTCACAAGCAACTCATAAACTACAAAACAGGCAAATCCCCAATGCACTCCTTCACTTGATGTAAGTTCCAACACTTTGGTATCTTGGATCAAGTGGACTTTAAATGCTGTTTCCACATTCTTCCACCCACTTTTAACACAACTGATAGTGTTTACTTTCCTTTCACATCACTTCCTAGTCCAATCTACCTTGGTTTTGTGACAATTCCCTGCTGTGTTTTGTTTGGGAAATTTGCTGCTTCTCATTGCACAATCATCTCTTTTACCTTTAACCACTGGGCACAATCTATGCCTCATACTTCTTTATCCATCATTCTTTGTTCTTACATGTCCTTTTGACCACTATACATAGTCACCAGATCATGCTGAGAATTATTAAAATTTGGCAATTTGGCAATTCTTTACATAATTTTGCATCTCCAATTGCAGATTTTTTATCAACCAAAAAGAAATATTTAAGAAACAAAGTTTAGTCATTGCAAGAGTTTCTTCTGTTTGTGATGAAAACAATATACAACTCTCAAAATTGACATGATTGCTCACATTGCAGAATTTTTTCCACCATAGCAGAAATTTTTCCACCATGTCTGCCATGTTCTGCCATTCATTTTTCTGTCAGGTTTTACCATTTTTTGCCATTTTTTTGCCATTTTCATGCCATTTTGATGCATTTTTCTACCATTTTATGTCAGTTTTCTGCCATGTTCTGTCATTTTCTGCCATGTTTCATCATTTTCTGCCATGGTCCAACATGTTCCTCAATGTTCTGCCATTTTCCATTCAATATTCTTTTTTTTTCTAACTTGATGTTTGACTGAATTTATCATAAAAACAGGCATAGAAACAAAAAATGCATAAAAGGGAAAGACTATTATTTTCAAACCATTTATATCTTTAGCATAAGAATTTACACTGAAATTAAAGTTGCAAACGAATGTCAAAAATTACTTGTTTAATTTGAGATGAAAATAATTTTTTCAATCTTTTAAGCTTTTTTATTGCAATAGGTAGAAACTTTGCAAAAAATGACTCATTTTGATTGATAAATGCTTTGCTAGTATAGTATTGTTTTGTTGGTAAGAGGTCTAGAGGTACATACCATACATAAGTATAGGTAGAGTAGAAATTACTCATAAATGTTGTTATGAAAACATAATGCAACCTCATACATACCATATTTGTATGTATTTTACCATTAAGTATTAATATTAAAAAGTACCTTACTATTATTACTACTTGTATGTATCTATGATGTACTTTTAAGAATGATGTGAGGAAAATGGTGGAATATGGTGGATTGTGGCAGAAAAATGACAGTTTCTCACCAAAAATGGCAAAATGTGGAAGAACTCTATTGAAAATTGTGGAACATGTAGGTATTCCAACAAAAATGCTTGGAATTTCATCATGAGAGCAGAAAAACAAAATGACAGAAAAATTCTGCAGTGATGGAAAATTTGGCAGTGTAAGTTATCATGCTAATTTTTTAGAATGACTCTTCTTCATCTTGAAAGCAAGAAACTCTTTCAATGCCAAAACTTCATTTCTTAAATATTTCTTTTTGGTCCATTTTGGGGAATGAAAAAATCTGAAATCTGAAATACAAAATTTTGCTTATAATTGCAAAATCACCAAATTTTAATAGTTCTTAGTATTAGTATGTACCAAGGGTTGGTAGACCTTGCAAGCACTTTGCCCTGTTGACCTGTTGATGCTATAGTTTTGGACAGGGTTCCACTCTTTATCTTCATAGTATCAGTCTCATCTGTAAGCCCCAATTCAAACCTGTCTTTTGCATAGGTAATCAAAGTTGAAAAGCTAACTACTGTCAACTGAGTCAAAAGTGTTTGCTACTGATCTTACATTCAGTAAATGTCCCATCTTTTTCTGATGTATCTAGTTGATCCCAGAGTTTCTGTTTGTCTCTGCACTGCTTATAAGTTCTTCATCTGGTGGGTCTTTGGAAGTGGTCTTGGTTAAACTCCTGTCATATTTTATCACATCACTGGGCTTGATTGCAAACTTCTCTGACTTGACTTCAAACAACCCTATTGGGTTCCCTGGCATCATTGAGCACTCTACTGGGCCATAACTTTCTTCCAGATTTCTATTTTGTTAAAAAAATACTCCTGGGATTGTTATTCTCTCCTGCTTTGTTCTCTTTTGGATTTTTCTATCTCCTAATTTGCCTCTTGGCTCAAATTCATTTACATTACTTCCATAAAATAGAACAATCTGGCATTTATTCCCCACATATGGTTCCATGCTGGAAAAAATCTTCTGCATAAAGCACACTCATGTACTTGTTGTTTTTCTTGTCCTCTGTATCTGTATCAACAAAACAGTTGTGAACACAGTTGACTCTCTACCTGTTTTCATGAACTAGATAGCTCCCCTTTGTTTGTTGATTTGATTTCCTTTGAGCTCATGTGCACCCCATTGACCCCCTTACTACTTTCATGAATCAAAACCCTCTCTTGCTCCACTGTCTTTGGGATTGTGACTGCTAACATAGTTACAGAATCTTGTATCACAGTCACATGACTCAGGATCTAAATTTCTTTTTGTTTCCAGTTTGATTTTGCACATAGACATATGCTTTGATTTGCTCCTAAAAGTTTCTAGCCTGTCACTTGAGCATAATAATAGGGTAGACCCACTCATAAGGTTTCCTGGCATCAAGAACTCTTTTTTGAGACCAATCGCTTTTGGGAGTTCCCAGGCCAAAGATTTGTGTGCAGATAGTTTAACAGGATCATTCAATGACTCCATCATGCACTCAAACAAACATAACTCCCAACATGCCCCAACTTGGTTTACAAGACTGTGGTACCCCTGATAATTTAACAGGCATGCCCAAGACCTTTCACCTAACTTGCTGCTTATCGCATCATTATGCTTGATTGCTACTGGTTGTATCTACTTAGTATGTTCTGCTTTGAATGGTGTCCAGCTATTATCCTCATCTTCAACAAAACTCTCTAGATCATTAATGAGAGAGTGAGAAGCCATTTTGCAGCACACTGATCACTTCTTTTCTTATCCTGCTCTTTTATACTTGATTTGTGAGACCCACTGGGTCAACACACTTCAACACTTAAAGAAATGCACCAGATGTAGTCACAAAAAAAATCTCACCTTAGCCTCAAATAATACTGAGTCTTTTATCACTATGGTTGATATGCTGTCTGCTTTGAAGTCTTGCATGTCTTTTGACACATTCACATAAGGATAATTTTCCCTTTTGTTTCTTGGTTTTAATACTGTACCCAAATGTTTACTCTTTTGATCCTTGTAACCTGCTATCATTGTTTGGCTTGCATTTGATCTTCTGACTTCCTCATGAGCTCTTGCTCCAATGAAGCTCTAACCTGTCTGTTCAATTTCAGTTGGACACTCCAATTTGATTTTTGAAAACTTTAAATATAGTCTTAATTGTGTTGAATTAGTCACTGTCAATGACAGCTGTCAATGTATCTCCCTTGTGGCCATTATACCCATCATATCAGTTTCTGATGCTTTCTGTTGAGAAAGTATTCCCACAGTAATTTGGTCTCATTTCTGACTTGCTATTGCACTTGCTCCCCAATAAGCTGTCACAGAGAATTTTTCTGTCGACTTTCAAGCAATCCTTCATCGTAATACAAACTGCATTCTCTCTTTGAAGTTGAAGTTCTAAGGCATTTTTATTCCATATACTTTGGCGCCATCAACACTCAATGCTCATTGTTGCATCCATCATGGGAGCTCCAGCTCCAGCACAAGTAAGATTTTTTCTGCTACTGAGTACTTATTCTTACAGTTGCCAGTCTCTTCATTGCAATATTCGAATGGTGCTGCAACTTGTGCACTCCTGCCTTGTTCTAAATCATGGTTTGAGACTGTTTCTTTTTTCTCTCCCCTTTGTGAATTTCAGCTCCTGCAGCTGAGTGCTTTGCCCTACAGCCAGGAATTTATCAAAAGTTTTACTTACTCCTCTTTCATTGAACATTGATGTATCAATCATATCCAAGTTACTTGAGGCCTGTGTCTTGAAAACCATAATCACATTTGAATTCTTTAATTTACCCGTAATACTCTCTTTGGACAAATTCTCTGCTGCTGAATGAGATTCTGTCTATTTATGATGGCTTTTTCCAGTATCATAAGTGCTGTAATCAATCCTAATATCTGAGCTTTCATCCTTCATGCTGTCTTCTTTGGATTTGGTGTTCCTATGCCGGCAAAAATTGTGGTTAATCATATTGTTTTTGCACTTGTTGCATCATAGGTATCATTGCTTCTTTTTGACTGTTTGTTTTTATCCACCGTATTCTCACTGGAATCATATGATGCACAAACTCTCAGGTTGGTGGCTTCATTCACACAACCTAAGCTCACTTTGGTGGAGGCCTTTGCTTTTTAGAGGTTTCAGTTTTAAGAACATCCACCATTGTAGTTCCACTTCAGATATAGTTGAGGACCCCAACAAAAAACCAGCTGACTTACCATCACCTATTATCATATGAACTTCATTGACAGACATAGTAGTCTCACCAATGTTCCTTGTCTTGGTCTGTCTTGCATTTTCCATGATGTTTTTGGTATAATATTTGATTCAATAACTACAGTGTCAATCCTTTTATACTTTTAAATTTCCATGTTAATATTTTGATCTTTCCATTGTACTTTTTCTTAACTGGATAGTATCTGCCAGTCTTGGAACTAAGTTAAATTACAATGATTTTCTGCATTCTGCTGTATTGATGCTTACCCTTGAGACAAATGATTCTTACAATAGGTCCAACACAAAATATTTGTCCTCAAAATAAGAAGTTGCTCCTTTCTCATATAGAATGCTCTTTTCTTGTTCCCATTTATTGGTAAGGTTAAAAGTTGGTATTCATCTTCCAGATCTTCAATCATTTTTCTTTGTATCTTAGCTCCTGAAAATCTAAATGTAGTTCCTCATTATGTAGTCTTCTTGATTTGATTGCCAGAGTTGCCGCTTTATGATTTTCTCCCTATCCAGCTTCAACAGTTCTCATACAATATTGAACTCCTCCCTTGTGTCACTGATGTATGACCCTACATTGGCTGGCACCTGCATTTGCACTCCCCTATGGTTTTTGTTGTGCAGTGCATTACCACTCTGTAGCAGTGTTGAGCCAAATAACATTGATCCTCCTGGTTTTGGGACTGCTTGGACTCTGAGTAATCCCCTGTGGGCTACTAACAGTCACCCTTATCACCTAAGGCACCAAATTCTCTTTTTGCTCCCAACACACAAATTAAACAATGTAATGTTGAAAAGAAATGAATCCCTTGCCCAAGTCCTTTCCCAAGGAAGAAGCCTCTAGGCAATGGCTTACCCCCACCTTACCATTTGACCAATGAGTAGCAGCATTAGTCTTAGAGTTCCATTGTAAACAGCATGTTATCATTAATGGGTAAGCTCAATCCAGTTCATACTTACTCTCCATCTTACATCCCTTATCTTGCTTTCTTGCAAAATTACCACCAGCTGCTGCTGACTCTTGATTGGCATTTCAATCTTCTCAAAAGTTTGCCATATCACTAATTTTGTTAGCTGCTAGAGCTGCAATCCCAGCTTGCTGAATCTCAAGTATCTGGATCAAAAGCAACTCATACACTATGAAACAGGTGTATCCCCAGGACAATTCATATCTTTTACATAGTGTTTCTCACATATGTACCTTGTCTTTATCATGCATTAAAAAGTACCCCTTGCTTCAAGTAAAGCTGGTACGGTATCCACAGGAGTTCCCCTCTTCAAACAATATTGAACTTTCTGGAAACCCCAACCCCAATGGCTTGTTAGTTCCATGATTCAATGCTACTAATGGAGAGAAACACACTGTTAGAAAGCTTTCCTTTCAAGAATTTTTCATTATTCATACCGGTGCTGAATTTTTCAGGTGAGACCTTGTTTGCCAACTGTTGCACTTTTGTGTGTCATTGATGTCTTTTTTCATTCTGTTTGATGTCGGATAGAAAGTATTTTTTTGCATGTTGTTGCAAAACTACACTATGCTTGAGAAAAATGAAAATTTTTATATTCTTGAATCCAATCTTCTGTTCACTGCATTAAAGTGAATCTATGAAAATTGGATGTGAATGCAAAGTATTCTGTAACCTCAAAAAAGTAATTAAAGCCAAGTTTGGCAGAGACACCACCCTCATCATAGACAAAGAAGGCTTTGCTCCCCCATGCAACTTTGAATCTGGCCTCCAAAAAATTATGGAAGCCACAAAAAAGGTCAGATACCTTGGAAAAGTCAGCACTGGCCTTGATGTTGCCTCCTCTGAATGCAAAGTCCCAAGAAAAGATGAATACAACCTCGACTTCAAGACCAAAGGAGATGACAGAGACTTGTCTCTCCTTTTGATTGGTGATGAACTCATTGCATTCTACAAGGATATGATTTCCAAGTACACATTGGTACTATCAAAGATCCTTTTGGCCAAAATGATTGGGATAACTGGGCTCAATTCTGTAAAGAGGTCGAAAAGATGTCCAAGTTGTTGGAGAAGATCTAATAGGAACAACAAACCCTGTCAAAATTGAAGAAGCAGTCAAACTTGGAGCAGCCAACTGTGTTCTTCTGAAAGCGAATCAAATTGGGTCTATTTCCGAACCAATCCATGCTGTCAAGCTTTCAAAACAGAACAGATGGGATGTCATGGCTAGTCATAGGAGTGTAGAGAGGGGGGGCTTTTACATTGCTGATCTTGCTGTTGTTGTTGGTCTTTGTGCTAGGGAGAGTACAACAGGTGCAAAATGCCGTGGTGAGCGTACTTTGGTGTACAATCAGCTTCTCCGTGTTGAGGAACAGCTTGGTGGTGCTGCCAAGTATCCTAGTGATAGCATCCGCAGGCCTGGCTGGACAGATGAATTAAAGGATCTTTGTGTAGGGAGTGTTTGTGAAATAGGTCTCTACATTTTCAGAAGTTTTTTTAATTCAAAAGCTGAACTTTGACATAATCTCTGATTAATATCATACATATGAAATAGTTCTTTGTCAATTAGTACTGCAAAAGACAAGGATATGTAACATTATGTTGTAACCCATCCTAGTCCAAGGGGACCTTATGAAGCCAGTTTGAATTTCTCAAAACGCGCAATAGCGGACAGCATACATTCTCGTGAACGTCTGCTGTCATCTACTTGTGTATATTCAATGGCTTTACATATTATCTAACAGCACAACATACGGATCAAGAAGGAGAATGCCGCCTTCTTAAATCAAAATATTATCTTTTTTTCTCAAGTAAACAATATATTATCGTATTGAGATTTTACTTCTTATTGTTCTTCTCCTGTACGTAGACTTCTGTCAAAATACCTGCAACCTAAACACTTAGTGGACCTTTACATCCATTTAGAGAAAGAGAATCTGTATTAAAAGAAAACGGCACATGTACATTGGGCATTACATCACTCACCTGGCTGGCAAAAATGAAGAAAGTCTTCTAGTTCAGATCCTTTTACAGAACCAGGGTGAGCATCTATTCGTTGACTTAACATCTTCCCAGCATCAAGAACGCCTAAGCCATGTGCCTGGAATGCACGAGAGGCTATGCTATTCACTACCGAGTAGCAAGTGGCTCCATATTTGTCACCTTTGAGAACCTCACATTTTGATATTGGAAGACTCTTCACTGGCAAATCAAGTGGTCTCTCCCTTTGGGTAATGTTTCCAAAAAGAGTCTCACTCTGGTATGCATGAGGATACGCTGTACGAAAGTATGCTTTGGCCCCAGTTTTTGCAATCAGTTCAGCTTTCCTCTCCATTTGCCTTTCAAAGTAGTCAAAAACATCCTGCAAGAACAATTGGCCTGTATGTTCATCTTTTTTGCTGTTTTCAGTTTTGAGATAACTGTCATACAACGTCTGAACAAAACGTTTCACAAAGTGAGCATATTCATTGTACAAAATGAAGTCATATTCACTCATTCTTTGGAAAAACTTTTCCTTGCTCATAGAATGCAGCTCGTTTTGAAAAACTTTCCCGTTCACAAGAGTGTTGCATGTTGGACACAGAGAGCTCGTGAACGGGATTGATGTTAGCATGGGATTCCAAACGTTTTGGAGTTGAAAACTGACCCCATATATCGACACACTTTGCATTCATATTATAATAATACAAAAAGAGACGTGTGTTGTTAGAGCCCACGTTTGGTTCTCATGCCTGCTGTAAAATCACGATGAACCCTCACCTCTTTTGTTCACTTTCTAACCCTTTCTGCATTCCGATTGCAGTTAACACCTTTTCAATAAACAACGAGATGGCAGTGCTGCATACATCAGCAACAAAATGCCCACATTGAGCAAGCGATAATTTTCCTCTTGAAATAATGATGGCCCTTACCTGAGCATGAACACTGTCGCCAACCATAAGCACTCTAACTGTCTGGTTTTCATGCTTCAATGAACGTGGAATGTCAGGAATGCTACAACTTGCCCTCCAGACATACCTGGATCAATTCCATCCGATATTATCAATATTCATGGCAATGTGACAAAAGATATTCGTGCAAGAAAGTAACGATTTGGGCTGATCTTTTCTCACCGATCTTTGTAGTTTTCTCTCATGCATATTGGAGCACTGCGTCTGGTGGTTATCTTACTCAAACTTTTATTCTTTACCATTGTAAAATCTTCAATCCAGTCTCCGCCCTCAGTAGAAAGGAAATCGTTGCCACTTTTGCACTCTGGAAGTGTTGGATCTCTCAAGGTAGTGTTCAGAAAAGTATCATTCGAAAAAGAATCCCATATGTGTTCCTTCATATCGATTTTCAAATCACCCTTAGGTTCAAAATTATTTGTTAAATTCCAAAGCTCTACTGCAACCAAGGATGCAATTTTGTCTTTTTGTTCAACAATTGATGAATAGTTTGAATCTTGAGCAGGCAGCTGCTCAGGGGTCGAGATTTTAGAAGAATTGTGTGTATTTTTCTGTCTAATCAGCTGCTTGTCGATGGAAGATGCCAAGGGTTGATCTCTTTCCTGAAATTTGCTCCCATAACACAGAATGCCTGTGATTACGGCCAAAGCCAAAACTTGAACTTGTCTCGCCCACATCCATCGAAATTGAGTTTTTGTGCTGAGATAATCCATTATGCCTCCGTTTGTTTCCATTATTTTGATAGTTGATAACTACCAATTGATGGCTTGTTTATTTGTTGCCTTTCGTTGTTTCAGTTATCAAAACCGCACGTGTCACATCAATGTTGGCAAAATTTTCAACCAGCCCCTTGTTCTTCCATCTCACCAAATAAATGTGTTCTCTGCCCCCTTCCCCCTTTTCATTTCAATAGACCCCAGCCAGCTAACTAGCCTGTGATGCAGCATTTTAATTCATCATGTTGTTATCGTATGGTAGTAGTTGTTATCATGTTCTTCGTTCCCCATTGTTGTAAAAATATTATGTACTGTACTCTTGAATTGCTATGATATATCAGATTTTTTCTGACCATCTGGGGGTAAAACCAACCTGCCCAATTGATTGGTAGGGGTCAAAAACCACCAAAGACATCAATTAATGGTTAGTTTAACACTGGAATTGATGGGTAAATTGATGCTGTTTTCACTTTTTTTGGCCATTTCTCTTAACAACAAAAAATACTTAAAAAATAAATATTACTATTAAGGAGGGAGTAATAAAAAATATTTGTACGATTTTGTAGATAGTACGGTACATACACCCTGGATTACCTTTGAAAAATTAAAAATACTGCTTGTGTGTGTTAAAAAAGAGCGTTATTTCAAATATTTTTTAAATGTCAAAAATACCTAAAAATTCCTTTAAATTGGCTGTAACATTTTTTTCCGCTGCATGCATCTCTATGAAAAATAACATACTCCTATTATTTAAGCAGGGTACATTTTGCACTTGACAACTCACTAAACAGGTGCAACAAAAAAGAATAAGGAAAAAGATTTAAAATTGACAGAGCAGTGTACAACCAAAGTTTTAGATATATCATAGCAATTCAGGAGTACTAGGCGTATGACTACAGTCGCCTTAATTTTTTATTTTGCTAAAAAACTACTACTGTTTCAGCCCTCAAACTGAATTCAAAAGGATCAGTTTTTTATGGTATTACTTGCCTCTTCTGTAGAAAGAATACTCGATTGTACTGGGTTCATCATGCATCAGGACTGTAATTTTTCTTCCTCGTCTTCACCATGGCCACCTATGACCTTTGACCCAATTCAAATCCTGTCAATAAAGATCTACTTGGCGGACAGGCAGGAGCTTTGCCTAAGCACTAAGATAACTAATGATTAATACTAATATATATCATAGGCTAATGACACTCTTGAATAGTTTTGTTAGTTTATTTCACCTGGGTTTTAGGACTGGGGCTAGCGCCTTGTCCACGACCTGCCGCAAGCCGAATGGAGGCAAGGCCACCATTGAACCCATCGGCTCCGAGATGACAATGGCATCCGTGGTGACTTTGATTGCCATTTCCATTAGGTATATGCTTCTTTAAGAGGTTTATTGTTGTGTTGTTCATTGAAGGTTGAATTCTTGATGCAAAGAGTGGTTGGCACAAGGTCAACAAAAATCATTGTTGACGTCGCCACCACCGTCTCCCCCGAGACCCCACTGAGCTCTCAATGAATGGTGGCAAAAAAGCAAACCAAACACAACAAATAAAGTAACGACTGACCCATTTAACAATGCATCATTTTCAGTTTGGTTTGTGCCAGAAATGGGCAGCCATGGCCTCTGATAGGGCAGCCGGATGCCATGGCCTGCCATTGATGACTGTTGACATCAACTAACAAAATCGACCATGTCCATCAACAGAGGCCCCCAAGCAACAACCAACCGTCTCACCCTTAGTTATCTTCCACCCACATACCATTGACAATAGACAATAAACGTGATGGGGAAGGGTTTGGAACCGACATTTGTTGGTTGGAATGGCGTGATTGCCCCATTGTCGCTCTCTGAAAGGTGACTTCCGAAAATTACAGATTGACGACGACACCATTGCAGAGGGTGGCTTGTTGGAGTTCCCTTAGGTAACCAACTTAGTGACCCCTAATCTTTATACAAAAGTAGACATATATTCTCTACATAAGTAAGTGCTAATAAATGATACTGCAATGTCTCAGCCCTTGTCTACTTCATGAAGTGGGTGGAACAAACTGGTATACCAGAGAGGGCGACTGTTTGTTAATTTTTTGGGGGGGCGACTAATGTCATATGACTAGTACACACTAGTACAGTTAGTATGATGTCAGTATGTAGTATCTTGATTTTTATTGATAGATTCTTGAATCTTATCTATGTACGAGTATTTCAGTTTACTCCTATTTTTTAATTCAGGTTTCCCTTGGTTGAACGGTTGAACATGCCTGAACATGCACTATCATTGTAAAGTATTGTACTCGTACCTAGATATCTCTAGGTACAATACCATACTAAGTACCATAACTTACCTACTGTAGTACAATACTTAGTAAGTAAAAAATAGTACTGTGATCCGTCATTCAGCCAGATAGATGCAGGATCCAACCAGATCATTGCATTCATCCAATAGAGCATCCAATTCATCTCTAAAACCAGGCTCTCTCTATGGTATTGTAAGTAGAGAGAGCTAACAGCTAACCAGATCCATCCATTCGCCAGGCGCGCGGGCCAGGCAATCATGCACGTTCGTGCGTGCATGGCGTCCATCTCTCTAAGGTATGTAGAGCGCGCGTCCTTATTATTATTACATAGTAATAATATTTCAATACCTGCCATGCATAGCATACCACAATAATAATACTTGCATACGAGTAATACCGTATGGTAATGAATGGTATAGTATGATAGGAGTATAACATTGTGTGTTACCTGAAGGTATGGTATTATGGTATGTACAGTATATATGGTACGGTACGGTATGGTGTTCTGTGGTGTAACAGTAGTGGTATTTAATATTACGAGTATAATAATATAGCATGGAATTATTGTATGGTTCAATACCATACTATAATTTACCTTACGTTGAGGTAAGATACGATATGAGAGTGTTTTTTACACTCTAAAAGATTGACACTATTGGAGTGTCTGGCACACATTTTCACACCCAAGCTCCATAGACCTACCTATTCAGTATGGTAATGGAGCACGTCCAATATTGTTGCAAATACACATATCGTATTTTTTCGGCAAAGTTGTTTACATATTTGCGAGATTCTCCTGCATTGTAATGTCAATTCTGACTGCATTCGTTTTTTTTCAGTAGGAGTATATGCACAGTCACAAAATTGAGGAGTAGACCCCCCGTCTACTCAAAAATTATTACTCCTACCGACACAAATCGTAAATGTTTTATTGTAAAGAGCTCGAAAACGTTT
>JALLOT010001706.1:0-15636 GCA_036939595.1 Thalassiosira livingstoniorum | reverse complement strand
TTTAATTTAATTTAATTTAATTTAATTTAATTTAATTTAATTTAATTTAATTTAACTTATTTTAATTTAATTTAATTAAAATTAACCTCATTTTATTTTATAAAAAGATATTTTCATATTGAATCCCATTTTTGAGCAAAATGAAAAAAATACAGTCTTCATCATAGATTGTATGAATACCTATGTGTCAATTGTGTGAGTACCTATGTTTCAGATTTGTGGGTAACCTAACTATATGTTAGAATTCAAATGTGTATTTACATTATGATTTATGTAAAGAATGTTTCTACCTTCTGTACAGTTACTACAAAATTGTATTCTTTGACATACAAAGATTGTGGTTTCTCAATGCCAGATGCATACATTATATCCTGGTATGTGCTGTAAATTACAATTATTTTGGTACACAAAAACATACGTATGTTTTTAAACAATATTTTTATCATAGTTACATTGATTACACTTTTCACATGATTTGTGAAAAAGATGGTATATAATTGGTCAATGTCAACTTTTATATGAAGCAATATCTTGCAGTATGTATTATTTTCTATTCATATTAATGTCATTAAAGTGGTGATGGCATTCATTTTCAATATGGGCACTGACTCAAGATGCCCACATCGATGTGGGTGCACCCACATCGATGTGGGCATGTTTCTTGAATTGGTGCTACCTAGTTTGTGCCCACATCAATGTGGGCACTCCATCATGGTGCCCACATCAATGTGGGCACTCCATCATGATGCCCACATCAATGTGGGCTGTCAAACTTGCCCACATCAATGTGGGCAGGCATTCCATGCGCCCACATCGATGTGGGCACCATGATGGAGCGCCCACATCAATGTGGGCATTTTTTAGAGCCCACATTGATGTGGGCAGCCCGCATTGATGTGGACGCATTCCCCATATGGGCACCAACATATATTTATATGTTATATTTCATACAATCATGAGAATGTACAATAAAAATCTAATTAAGTTGTTTACAATTAAATTTTCTTTGAAATTTCAATTTCTGTTCACAAAACATCTTGTGTTGAGTCAAGAGCATTTAGAACAGAATGTAGACTTGAGATTTTGCAGTAATAATATAGAAGTTTTAGTAACATCAAGATATTTCCTCCTTTTTGAAAGACTTCTTTCTTATTCACAATTTCTTGATACAATAATCATTGTATGGTATGTGTTAATTTGATATCAAAAAACTAAAAAGCATTATAAAAATGTATCGCAATTAAATATTCTTTATATTATACTAACAATCATTTATTTTAAAGGTTGCAATCATGCAATCATAAGAATGAACCTATTTTATACTACAATAAGAAATATTGCAAATGAACATATGGATGTTGTCTAATTATTGCTGATGAAGTAATCAAATTTTCATTGACACAAACAATTTTAGTTCTTAAATTTTGTGGGTTGGTCTAATTGTTATGCTATTAAAATCCTTGTTCAAATTTAGAGACATATATTTTCATGTTTTGATATTAAATTTTACATCAAAAATTATTTTATCTTTCTAAAATTTGCATTTATAATCCAACATGTTTTATTTGTTTGTTGTAATGACATTGATTGCAATCAATTTTACCAGTGCACTTTTTTCAAAATAATGTGAGTAAGAAAAAATAATGACTTTGTGTTGATTTTGCATTTCAAGCTGAAATTAAACACTGCGGTGGATGAATAATAGAGAAGAAAAATGAATATCTGCTGACTTACATTTATGAGCTGTCTATTTAATACTTTCATGTTTTTAAATATAGAATCATTAAATTAAATAAAATTGATTCTATTTGTAGGCAAATGTTTTTGGTTATGTAAATGTTACTACCTACAAATGACTTTTTACTTAATTTTTTTTGTTTTGTATAACATTCAGTTCAAAAAAACATGAATTGACTTCAAATTTAACAGTGCAACAGAGTTAGGACAGTTTTTCTGAGATTCAATGACAAAATATATAACATTGAAAATTAGACAGAATTCAAATCATTATAATCACATATCATAGGGTGATTACTTATACTTTAATTTGATTCACTCCCCCTATTTCAGTGGTAACCATTTTGAGACCATCCAGCAACTATATTTAAATATAGATTATTATTTGATCAAAGAGTAATATTATATGTATATGTAAATATATATATATGCATATATAATTTTCAATTCACAAAATATTCTAAAATTTTCACACTCACCAACCAATAACTTGACAACTTGAATAACAACTATTCATTCACAAAATATGGGAGAATGTTATGATGAATCCAACATATTATTTCTAGATGAGTGCATCCAAACTAACTGAGGTGGCTTTGTAACTAATATCACAAATTAAACAAAATGTTTTTGAACTTAATTGTTTCATATGACATATATAATTTGAGAATAATTTTGTTAATTTTTTATTACTCTCTTCATTTGATTCCTGTAGGCTAGTCATATTTATTAAGATTTATTAATACTTGATGCAAATAAATTGTTGAAAAATGTTCAAATTTAATCTTGGTCCAGTAGATTAAAAGGTTTCTTTTTACTTCCTTTTCCACTTCTTTGAAGTGTCAATTATTAATAATAGAACTCCATTAAAATTTCCATACTCATCAAAGGAGGAAAATGATGCTGTAAAAGGAACATTAATAGAGATAATAATCACAATTTTTTAATTCAATAAAATCACTAATTATGTTTTGACTTTTTTGAGTTTCAAGCTGTAAAAAGGCTTCAACAAAATCAAAAGAGTTTTACATGTAATACTCAAATTTTTAAACACAACTGATTTTGATCAAAAATCAACAATTTGTTTTTTACTGCAAAACTTATATGATGTGAATGAAAATGAAATAGTCATCAGATCAAAAATCATGAATCTTAGTTTTTTGGCTGAGGTAAAATTTGTAATTAGTCAGGGAGATTTAATACCTTCAAATTTATGATAATAGAAAAATTAAAAGTAGTTTCTTATCTAATTGTGATACATGGTCAAGTAAGTCAATAATTGCTACCAAAACAATCAAGAAAAACAACATGTTTATTATATTTGAGCCCAAAATGACACAAAAAACCTTTTGCACATACACCACTCAGATTAGGAGCAATATGAGAGAAGAACTGTCCAAATCATTTTTAAATTTTGACAAAACTAAATTAACCTGTATATACATCTGTATCATTAGTAATGTTTTACAAAAAGAATTATGGCTCAATTAGTTTTCCAAGACAGAATCTGACATACCCAAATATTAAACAAAGTTGATTAGTGTCTTTGGATTTCCCGAAAAATATATTAATTAATTGTATTTGTAATCCCTTGATTTATTATTTTTCTGATTCTGAAGTGAAATATAACTGATTATTGTAATAATAATAAAAAATGAGTAATGACTTGAAAAATCTCAAAACAAGAATTAAATGAATCTATGACTCTCTACTAAGTCATTAATATCTTAATATCCAAACAAAATCTGAATATGTTATTTGTATTTGAATTTTTTGTACAACTTTATTTATTCCAAAGTTTTCTTTGTGTCCAACAAATGAAGAGGGGTGATACCAAAATAAAAGAAGGAAGAATTCACTATGTACAGGTATTTGATACCACAATATAAACAGCAATAAATTCAATCACAAGTACAAAATTTAAATTATGCATGCCAAAATTTTGGGCATGTTTTATCAAGATCCATTCAAGTTTCATATTATCAATGTTTGAAAATTTGATATTTTGGAGCTTTATGACAAAACATATGAATTTGGAAAATAATTTGATGTACCACTTTTCTTTTCTCAGGGTAAATGGATATGAATTATCTATTTGGGAACTCATGATGCCACTTCACAACATCAACTCCTTCACAACCATGGAGAAATAAATAATTTTCAAACCAATGTAACCATATGCTGTGAAAATTCAATCAGAGTATCAAAGATGATGTCTTTCCAGTAGAAAAATTGGATCATTTTGAATTGAATGAATTCATTTGTCAAAGAAAAAAATTTCTGGTGAAGAAGGATGGCTAAAGTGTAATTTTGATTTATTGTTATTTCAAAATATTCCATTCTATAGTTCATAGTAATTTGTTGACTTTGTTTTTGAAAATTTCTTAATATTAGTACAACTATATCTATTAAGCTATTAGTCTCCAAGGAAAGAGAAGGATAATGTTTTTTCAGTACTTGGTTGATTACAGCTGAATGAACCCTAAAAGATCACAAGAATGATCCAAATAACAATTCAAAGTGACAGAAGGTTACATTGAACTCTAAAACACAGTATTATCAAAATAACTTTTAAGAGAGAAATGTTTAAATCAGAATCATAATGAGTGTTGAGTGGATCATTGACCATTGGATGGATCTATTAATTCTTAATTTTTTACCATTCTACCTTCAAATTGTCTCAACACCACCTGGCATGTTATGGAGTGAAAGTAATAAGTTTTCTTGAATGTGGCCTTGTTGTGAGCAAAAAATATCATTGTCATTATGCTATGTTCATCCAGTTAATAAAACTTTATTTCAAAACTCCAGGCTGCACATACTGATTTAAACCACTTGTAAAATAAAGACAATGATTTCATTATAGGGAAATGATGAATATCACATATGGAACTATTGGTCAAAGAGTTACAAGTGCACTCCATCCAATCCTAACCCAAAGTAGGGATACTCAGTTTAAAATGTATTTTAACTCAACTCTACCAGTTTTTTTCAATTTAGAAATTGATTCAATATGTTTTACACTGTTGAATATTAATCAGATTTTTTACAATATCAATCATTTAAAACAGTTTAAATATTTTTAATAATCTTTTCTGTTGGTCAACTGGGTTCTTAGAGCTTCAATGTACACTGTTTCAAACTATTAAAACCACCACTGTTACTGTTTTTAAGAAAATTTCTAACTTATTTCTACATTTTTCTCAACATAACAAAGAACAAACATATATACATATAAATTAGTTTGCCTCCCTCTTTTGAACCTGAGTAGTTCAAACAACAACATCTGATTTATAAGTATTGTAACTATTTTACTTCACAAAAATGGAGTTATTGTTGTTGAAGATTATATCATTAGACTATCTATCTACTTTCAAGCATTAATAATAGTTTGTTGTTCAATTATCTGAAGATATCAAAAAAACTAGCTTTGTATAATATTGACTAAAAATTATAGTTATTTTATAATTCCTATTGTATGTTTTTGTGTGACACATTTCTATAATATTTTGGCAAAGAAAGGCTCCCAATAATTGCTTTTTAGTTAGAGTTATCTAGTTATCCTTTCATTCTGTCTCTCAAGTATTTATTGATGAATTGTTATAAATAAATTCAAATCATCAAGTAGAGAGACAGTTATTGAAATCTTTTTTCTCTGTCTAATTATTAATTTTCTTGAACTAACACAATATAATGTTGCCATCTTTTATCTTCATAAATTTCTTTTGGCTACAGTTGTTTGGAATGTCTTAGATGAGATATTTCAGTCTTTGTTAGACTTCAAATAATTGCTTGTAGATAAATTTTTACCAGTATCATTTCTGTTTTTTTGAATCATTGGTAATTAATTTTAATATTTTGAGCTACCAGTTAGTAATTCATGACTATTAATAATATTATCAAAAAACAAGATGTTTCATTGATTTCCTTAGTTTATACCAACCTTTTTATCTCCTAAAGGTGACACCATTGTGTCAATTTTTCAGAGAAATTCTTTTGATACTCTAGACTTTGGTACTAAATAGGTAGGACATTACATATAACTTTTCATTCTGTTGTTTTCATTATTGATGGCTGAAGTAGATATTTCTGCAAAGAACACCTATAATACCTGTTTTTTAATGTTTGAACTCACAAGTCATCAGTTTGTGTTTTTGTTTTTATCACATGCATTTGCCCCAGTTCCTTTCTGGAGTCATAGTTCAAATAATATACTACCTTGTCTGAAATGTTTAGAAAACAATATTCTACTCCTAAAATTTCTTCAAGCCAAAATGTATTTGATACTAAGCAAACATAAAAATAAAGGGAATTGCAAAATTTTAGACAATTTTAATGTTTGATTTTTCTCAAAAATAAAAAATTCTAATATTGCTAAGTGTTAAAAGCTATTATCAGAGACATGAGAATGATTTTTAGAAGAATAGAGTTTGTTTTATTGAGAAATAGGCATTAAGGAGTTTTAATTTATAATATTCATGATCATATTGTTGAGAAAACACTCTAGTATTATAATGATAATCTATTTGTATATAAAGTGATGAATCATGATTCCGGCATGAAAACAACATTATTCTTTTTAACAATTACAAAATCTTATTGATTTCTTTACAAATTTTATGATCAAATTAAAACAATAACAACAAAAATTAGGATTATGATTATTTTGAACAATTTTCAATAGAAAAATTTATGTAATCTAAAATGTTGCTTATGAACTTTATTAAAGCAATTACTAGTGAAAATAAAACACCTGTCAGTATTACAGACTTTTCATACTTGATTCCCTTTGTCTTTAGGGAGTAAAATCCACTTCTCTACTAACATGGTAGTTATAGATGATAATAAATTTTACTTTTTTGTTTTTACTAAGCTTAGACATCTGTACAGCATTAAATGTCTATCTTAAACAAGAAGACTATAATCTATGATTAGAGACATCCAAGTAAGTAGAAAAATAAATTCTATCCACCAAATTTAAGGTGCAGTTTTTTACTAGTAGCTTACTATGTTGCTATTAAAATCATTGGTTATCAGTATATTGATACATGTAGAATTATGATGATAATTGATATATCATTTGATATTGTGAATAAGATAGAATTATGAATTGCAGAACAAATTTTATCAAGTTTGAATTCTAAGTGACTGTTTAGAACAATCATCAAATATTGAAATTGATTTGAAATTAAATAGAATTGAGAAATAATTTATTTTTCATGGAGCATATTCAAGTGACTGAATTGTGTTAACATTTTCTTAATTTAAGACCTGGTAACTGTATCAGATAAAGAAAAGAAAAAATGCCTCTTTATGTTTAAACACATATTTGAGACTCTTAAGTCCCTTCAAATAAAACTTCCTGATATGAATTTTCTCAATGAGAAATAAGTAACATTTCATATCATTAGAGCTCACTTTGGATATGAATCAAATGAGGAATGATGATATCATTACTGTAATTAGTAGTTTATTTTAAAGTTTCTATTAAGTCATGATTTTTACATCTTCACAAATGAAGCTGAATTGGAGAAAAAAGTAATCAAAACTAAAATTAATAAAAGTAATTTTCATGGCTTCAAACAACATAAATTTAAGCAATCACAGTTTGCCTTTATCTTGAACAGTTTTGCCAATGTGTCTTCTCTTAATACAATTGTTATCAATGTGGAATGCAATTCTTATTGAGCTTATTTTACAAAACCCCTGGGATCATTCAAAATATGAATTAAAATTATCTATTTATTTTGTTTTCACAACTTTAAGTCAATGGCTCCAGTATGTCTAGCAAAAAGGGATGAGAAAGAAGGGTCATGGTTTTGAATAAAATTTTAGCTTATTACAAATACAAAGAACAAAATGATGGAACAAATGGCAGGTACAAAAATAGAATAATAGATGAATATGATTAAAAAGAATATGATGATAATAAACAGAGTAATTGATGAAAATTTCTTTGCAATCATGGACAAATGATTATATGAAATGATCACAAATAGCATACATAATGTTCCATTTAATGCTGCTACTACTGCTACTGTATGTCAGTTTCATTCTTAGTGGCTATATTAATATCCCAATTTCTTTTTTGGCGATCCAATGTTTAAGAGCATCTTCCACTACCACACACACAAAATAGTAATTAATACAACTGCAATACTTTTTATTGAAAAGGTTTCTATTTTATAGAGTGATTTTTCATAGTGCTATCATGGAAGAACATATCAGTGGGTAAACAGAGACCATGCTAAAAAAATTTCAGGAGACCATAAGATCTTTTTAATGTGTTTTGGGAATGCAGAAATGAAAGTATGTTCAAATTTGTCAGAAGCAGTTGATACATGATATTAATACTTAAATTAAGTTAGAATTCTAGATATCATGTTTATCCAAGGATTTTTCAGATTATTTTTGTCAAATTTTGGAAATTTCAGCTAGTCTCTGCACACAAATTTTAGTATCAATAAAAATTAAGGTTAGCTCATATTCATAATCAATTAATTGTAGTAAGGATTAAAATTAGAGTATGAAGCACTAATCATATCCCTAAAACTTTGTCAAAGAAGATAACTAGCACTTTTTGTCTAGAATAAACCTGTAATTAGCATATGCATTCACCTCTCTTATGGGTGATATGCTCAATTTCAGCTCTAAAATTATCTCATTAAGAGACTACCTCTAAATTTAATTTCACAATAAAGGTACTGAGTATTAGAGACTAATCTGGAGAAGAGCTGAAATTTTTTGGATGTTTAAGCCAAGAAAAAAATCTGGGGTTCTTAGTATCAGCCAATATTGTGCTTTTGAAAAAATATATATCTTCTCCACAGTTTTTAGTGTTATTAGATTAATTATAAATATTGATAATCCTTACATCATTTGGTTATTATCTGGCCATAAATGCCAGTAACAAATAGAAAAGTTGAATCAGGTTGTTTATGTGATAAACAAAATTATCTGCAATGATTCATAACCACAAAGTTGGGTGTGTTATTTTTTTTAATATTAATTAGGAATGAGATAAACAAAATTATCTGCAATGATTCATAATCACAAAGTTGGATGTATCCAGTTTTCAAAGATTAATTAGGAATGACATTGTGGAAGTGTATCTGATGGTGCACTATTTCTAGGTCTTTTAAACTAGCAACAATTTACATGTTATATGTTATAACCTTGTATTTTTGAAAAGACATAGATCATTTATTTTTGGGAAGCCTCTTGACTCATAGAATCAACATAGATACACTTTTTCCTTTAAACATTAATTGAGATATTAATTTGTCAAAATATATAGGTATACTATAAAAATCTGTGAGAAATGATTCTGAAAAAGCCAATATTTGCTTTGAAAGAGGTCCATGAATAGGTGTAATTTGCTGTGATTAATTGGAATCCAAGAAAGCATTAGAATCTAATTTTTCTCTGCTTCATTACCCTATGTTGTCCTAAGAATTATGGTTAGCTTAACATTTAAGTTTATTAGGGCAGTTTATCTCTTAAAAAAATGTGTGCAAGAAGAATAAAAAAATACTGAAAGGGTTGTCTCAAGTCTAATTTTTAGATAAAAGCCATAGTTTTGTTCACAATTTTAAACTTGTTTGGCTGTATCATATAAATCAAGGCCCTGGTTTCCAATAGAAAAATATATGGTAGCCAATTTTGGTTCTCCAAGGTCACCAAATGATATCAGGAAAAATGACTATTTTTCTAACTCTCTAGGTTTAGGAATATTTAATAACTTTCAATATCCCTTTATTATTTTCAAAAACATTACTTTTCTTTACAAAAAATATGATTTTAATTGCATGTGTTTTCTTAACAGATTTTTAAAAGCTTTAAAAATACTGAATAGATTAAACTGAAAATAAAAACAAAAGACATTTGAAGTGTGACTCAAATTTTGAGTTAAGTAAGAAAACATACATTCACCATGAAGAACATGTGGTTATATTCTCTACAAAATAGAAAACTAGGACAAAATATTGGCATCCAGAAAATGAAACTTCTGCTATTATACAAAAAAATTGATTGTTATATGAACACTTAATTTGAAATTAATGGAAACAAAAACACAATTTATGACTACCAACAAAATAACAAAATTACAATAATCTAATTTTTTACAATTCTCTCTGATATGAAGATTATGATTATTGCCTTTTTAATCTAATGAAGCAAATACTTATTTTCCAATTTAAATCCTCAGCTGTGAACTTAATTCCAGATTATCATTTTGTATTTCTATTGAAAACTTCTGTAAATTTGTATGATTTACACTGAAAGTACTAGTATATTGGGGATTTGAATTCTATTCTGACAGAAACCATTATCTTCACAATTATCAGGACTCCAACACTGGATAAATTACTGTTATCAGCATCAAAGTAAGATGGTAAGGATGAATAAATAATAGATTATTATTGTGTAAGACAATTCTTTGTGATAATATATTCTTTGAATAGATCAAGATAAACACATTTTATCTAAATAACATCTCATTCTGCATTAATATTTCTACAAGATATGCAACCTATGGGGAACAAATCCATATAATAATACATTGGAAATAGGAAATAAGCAACTGCACATAATAGCATATTTCTGGATAACAGAATTAGCCAAAAATATTGATGTCAGACAAAAATTCCCCAAGATAATATTTCTGTTATTGTAAGTGGTACAATACCAAAGATCAAAGCTAGTCTGTGAATTCATCATCTGTACAATGAATTATATTTGGAGAAAGAATGAAGACAAGATTCATTGCACCATTATAGTGTTATATGTTTTATCCAACCTCTAGGCTGAAGAAATTAAAAAAAGACAATTCATGACATTTTTTGCCAAAAAAATACCTACATGGACCTGCTCATTATGAAAGATTTTTTTTAGAATCAAAATATGGAATTGATGTGCAAGGAAAATTGGCAACATCATTAAACATTTGTGGTATAAAATATAAAAATAACAAAACTATAAAATTATTGTACACAATGAACATTTTTGGAGATCTAACAGAAAAAGGGTGTGCTATATACAAATATTAATAATGTGAATGAAAGGTCATCAATTTGGAATTGAAGATAAATGTTTATAATGACACATGAAATCAAATCATCATACACCCCCATTAAATACATTTTTTTAAATCACTATCAAAAAGAAAACAATATTTATATCATAAACCAGTTTATTGTAACATGTTGGCTATCTTCTGGGATTAGTATCAAAGAAAGAGGGGGCATTAGATACAAATTTTCATCAATGAAATCAATTTGTGAATTCACTAAAGAAACCACATTTGCAAAAGAATTTCCATAGATACACTAATAGAAATCCAACTAACAAATTCAAAAAAGACAATATTTCAAACTAAAATCAATGCATCAACTTTATCTTATATCAAATCAATCAAACAAGATTGTGACAAGTTTGGAATACCTAAATTTTTGAAAACAATGTACACTAATGAAAGAAAACCAAGAATTTGTAGATCTAAACATATGTGTCAATAATTTTGGAGGTTTGTTTCATTTTATGACACTAAAGTGTTCAATCTATAATCATCAAATTAATCTTTATCTCATCATCTTATTTGCTTGCAGATTACACTATACAATTCTTCATAATTTGTATACAAAAGTGGATAATTTTGAATTTTTAATAGTGATAGTTATTAATTGATACATTGAAAAAGACAACATACATTTTATTTTTTCTCATGAACCATCTTTCAATTGCTGTTTTCAGCTTTCAAAATTTTGCAATCAACTACCAACCCACATTGCCTTTTAACATATGATTTAACTATATGATCTCTGTTTTTAGGAATGCACAACTTGCTCCAGATAGTCTACAAAAATACTACAGAAAGATTTTGTATGATATATCAATAGAAATTTCAAACTTTCAATGTTCATAGAATATACAGAACAATTGCATGTGCAGTAAATGAATAATCATATGATACACAATCAAGTAAAAAGAATTTGGACAGATTTTTTATGTTTAGAAGTCAGAGTCTGTGTTCCACAGAGTCATGAATGTTTTAGGATTAGTTTATCTACAAAATGATTGCAATAATCCTTTTTATACTAAGTAAAAACTGGTATCAATGAAATAATTAATTTTTGTAGTTTAGTTTTATATAACATTACTAATAAACAAATCAATTTAACAATACTTACATCAATTCTTTAGACATATCTTCTACAATTAAAATATATGAAATAATGGAGACTATAAATGATAGAAAATGCCATGAGCATCATGACATAAGGAAAATATAGGAAAAATTATTTTTAAACAACAATACATCCAAAGAGAGTAAGTAAGTTAAAAAATGGCAATAAAGTCTAGGTTGATAGTATACCTGTTAGAAATGATTGAATGGAATAATATGTATCTTACAAAACTTTGGTTTAAGTAATTACACCATCAAAATATGATTAAAGGTGGCATGAATAGTGTAATTAAAGAATAAAAAGCAATATTATTTTGATTTTGAATTTTAAACACAAAACTTATTTTTTCATAAACCATTTCAAGATGATCTGTATTATGCCATTGAAATAATAAACAAATGATCATGACTCAAATACTTTTTATAATCATTTTGAGATCATCTTGTTAAAAATATATGATCCTATCATAAAAGGCATATGCATTACATTCAAACAAATGCAGAAAAATAAAATAACCAATTACTAGAATTTAAAATATTTTGTCTTTAGCTTGTAGTATATATTTTTTGTAAATATACTGTTTTTCAGCATAGGCTAATAGTTCATTACTGATTAATTATATGTGTCAAGGCTACATGGTAGGTACAGACTACTTTATTTAATTGGTCCAGCACTTTTGAACTCAATATTGCCTTCATATATACAATGACTTATTGAACAGGTGAATTGAGAATTATTTAGGAATCAAAGTTTGTAATAGTCATATGTTTAGTTTGCCATACAGTACATCTGATACACATAGACTTTCATCAAACATCAATCTAAAATTCTTTTACATTGAGTGTGCTATAATTTTCCATATTAGCTAAATAATGTTCATGTGTACAATACCTTCACAAACAGTTATTAGGCCAGACAAAGGAAAAATTCAATATGTTCATTTATCATTATTATGTAAGGGAGTCAAATGTCAAAAGATAAACAATTGTTTGGAATTTTACAAAGTAAACAGTATGAAGAGAGAATAATGGTGTATTTTGCTGTAAATATATTATCATTGGCCCTCACCAAAACCTCTACTTGAATGAAAGTCAACATTAAAAGTACCAACAAACTGCTTACATAAATACTCCTATATTTATGCTTCCTATGAAAATGGACTAATTTTTGAAGCAAACAAGGGAAAATAAACTCACAAGTATTTTTTCACTGTATTTTAATGTTTTATCATGTGACAAAGGGATCCAGATATAACTAAAATTTCTAATACACCACCCACAGATAAAAATTTTCTTACCACAAAGACACTTTTAATCTATGACTCCTCATCCTTCTTTTCAGAAGATCTTTTTGTGTCAAAGAGAGGACTAATATGAAAAACTATTGGATCATTGAATAATATTGAGAAATAATGAAAACAAATTTCAAGTCATAACATATTAATTCACCTCAACATACATCACAATCAAACAAAGATATGTGTGGGATTACAACTGAGGTAATAGTATTGTAGATAGGAAAGAATTACCCTGAATGAATTCAATATTAATATCGTGTTTAAATACTAAATCCAACATTATTAAAAAATTTACATACATTGGCATACCACGGGGGTATTCTGAAAAAACACTACCAAGTACGCCACTGGCAATATATTTCAATATCCCAGCATCGAACGCACTTGTTTTCGATGATTTTTATTAACTATAAAAGTTGAACGAAATTTAAAAGCTATAACAATCGTTTGCCTACTTTAAGATATTAATTCTATCAGTGAATTTGATTTTTCTCATTTTTCACTTTTTTGGAAAATAAATATCATTAATTATTATATTCTTTTGAGAATCTTTGATTTTTACCTACATGCATATTATTTTCACAGCAGCATTACAACCAAATTATTATATTGTATGTTGATATACCCCTAGTTACTAATCATAAATTTTCCAGTTGACAAAATCAAAACCAAAACAAAAAATGATGACCCAATGAATTGACACTTAATTGTGTTCCAGAGGTGAGTGCCATTAATTTCACTTTTGCACTATCTGTGATTGAGTTGGGTATCAATGGAGGGTGGTGGATGGAGGGGGGGTATGTATACTTTTGTCCAATCCAGATGTGGCTGCATGCTGGGGCCTGATGCTTGCAGCTGCAATTTATTGCATTGAGGTGGAGGCATCAATCAGTGTGGGGGGTGATTGATCCTTTTCAATTTCAGTTTGGTGCATTTGTTGTCTCTGATTTGATAATTTCTTTGTTCCTTCCATAAAGGTAAATGACTGTGATTGTCTTTTGTTAATTTGTTCCATACAGCAGAAATGCAATGTTTGTGTGGTTTTGTTGGGGCAATGGTGGATGGAGAACAGTATGTATGTTCTATCTTGATGTGACAATAAATTGATTGGTTTTAGAAGTCAATAAACTATTTTATATGGTTGTGTGGTTTTGTTGGGGAAATGGTGGATGGAGAACAGGATGTATGTTTCATCTTGATGTGACAATAAATTGATTGGTTTTAGAAGTCAATAAACTATTTTATGTAAACATGACATCTTAATCCCAAAAAATCCATACAATGGTCAAACTAATAAAAATACCTCTGCATAGATTAGAATTTTGATTTGGAAACCCTTGTTAATTTTTTGAATCCTTGACGTCAATGATTGTGGTATGGGGGAAGGGAGGGTAGCTCCCAATGGGTTTGGAGAATCCATACAAGCCCCATCAACATCTGCTTATAGTTGTCATAGGCATTCACCCTTACTTGCATGTGCTCATCAGATACAATACAGTACACATATATCTCAAATCTCCTAAAATATCCTGACATCTTTAGTCATGCCAATCTTTAAATATCCAATATCCTTCACCTTCACACTTCCTATCTAGTTTCCATCACCATAAAATAACCATTGATTAAATAAGCAACAAATAGTCTTACCTCCTAAGGAAATATCAGAAACCTACTATCAGAACTGTTTTGAGTAGTGAAATTTGTGGAAGTAGAAATTAAGGCAAAAGCAAGGGACATGGAAACTATGAATGATGTCTTGGGTCGTTGTGATAGCCATGGACACAAAGCAGTAGTAAGTGAGTAGTGTATGGTATGAGAAGTATAAGAAAATATATATATATTAATGAAATTTTGTATTATTATCTAGGGACAGGAATTCTTTTTTATGGTCCTGTAGTATACATTTTCATAGTTGGTTAATAGAAAAATAAAAAATGAATTACTAATATTTTTTGAATTTTACAAAATAATTGGATGTCCAGGTGATGAGAAGTAAGCAGATGAATGTGATTGGTTTAATATAGTCATTATTTGCTATAGTCATTCACAACTCTCCTCGTCATAGTAGGAGTACCATATTGTACCCCTATGTATCTAAGTGCCATACTAATTGAGACACAGCAGCTCCAAACTTCAACCTTTTATAATGACACAAGTTATTATGTTTTCAAACAATGAAACCAATTGATACGTAACATATCAAAAAATCCGATTATTTTTTGAAAGGATTCAAAAAAGTTTCCAATAAAATTTAAAAAAGTTTAATAAGTTTTAAAATATTTTCAAAAGGTTTTCAAAAAGGTTTTCAAAAATGTTTTCAAAAAGTTTTCCAAATTTCTTTTGAAAAAGTTTTCAAGATTTTTTTTCAAAAAGGTTTTCAAAAAGGTTTTCAAAAAGGTTTTCAAAAAGGTTTTC
>JALLOT010001705.1:0-14334 GCA_036939595.1 Thalassiosira livingstoniorum | reverse complement strand
CGCTCTTCCGATCTGTTACGGCAATGGAGGCATTCCCCCCCATCACCACCAGGCCCTTCTTGGTTCTCCCTCAGGCCATCTTTGATGAGGGGGAATGCCTCCATTGCCGTAACATTTTGGCTCTCCATTGGGCCCATCAAGGTTCTTCATCCGGCTACTCATTGAGCTCGGGGGACGTCTCTCGTCAGTCACCTTCAACCTCTTCTCACAGGGGTATTGAGCCCAAGGAGGAGAGCCTCCAATTAAACTTCAAAGTTCTCAGTGGGAGCATGAACACAAGGGAATGGGACCTCCTGGAATATGCAAGGTATAACTCCAGGAACCACCACCACTCCAACTTCAATTCCAAGCCTTCCTTCTCCTTACTCTCCAGCAACTTGGGCCGGAATAGTCAGGATCCACCATCTTCCACCTTGACCTCTCAAACTTGGTCTACCCATAGGGGGGCAAACTATTCCCTCCCTTCTCTCCCACCTCAGATTGCTTTGCCATCTTCTCCTCCTCACTCTACTGGAGGTTTAAGTCATTCTCAGTTGGGTAGTGCCTCTGTGATTGGGGGGCGGGATCCCTCTCAAGGAGAGACTCCTTCTTGACTGTCGTCTCATCCCCATTCTTTGTCAGGGGGCAGGATTCCCAGTCTGGGACAGCTAACTCTGGTGGGCAGACTTCACTCCCATCTCCCACATGCAACTCATCTCTATCTCCCTTCTACTCCATTGGTTCTGGCAACAACTCTCCACGGGCCGCCCCACCTGAGGATGTGCCTCCACCCACACCTACTGTCGTGGTGCCCACTCTGTCTTTGGCCCAGGCCCGTGCGCCTTCTCCTCCTGTGACGGCCCAGTCCACCTCTCAACCTACTACTAAGCCCAACTCTTTGGCTTCTTCAGTCACTTCCATCAGTTCACGTTTGGCTTGCATTCCTGGGATTACTTTTAACCCATTACCTTTACACTCGGACGCGGCCAATCAAAACTCCTTTGCTCCATTGGGCAAGGAATCCTCTGACTCCTCTCCTCCTGATCATACCTTGTCACAGACTCAACATTTCTCAGTCCAACCTTCTAATTCTTCTTCTTTGGAACAGCCAGTGTCTTCTATTGCAGCAGCAGCTGAGGTTCCCACCCCTTCTGTGACTCAGCCTTTGGAGGACTTTGTCCAGGCCTCAACTACAGTGCTATCAGGCCTTGTAACTTGTTTTGAGCGCCAGGAATCACAACATGATGTGGCACTTCTGGAACAAATGTGAAGGCACCAAAGATTACTAATAAACTTCTGCCCTTTGATGGATCTATTAGTAAATGGGGCCAGTTCTATGACCGTTTGAAAAAGCTTCTTGATAAACAGGCCTTCTCCCCACGTCCATCTCTTTCCCTTGTCACCACTGACGCCAACGCTGCCCGTAGTGAGGCCCTTGATGACTTGCTAGTCAAATCATCATCGGGTGATGTAGCAGCACTTTTTAAAAACAGGGATGACCAGTACTTGAATAAAGGTTTTGAGAAAGTTCAGCACCTGTTGGATGAATACAACAGTGCAAGCAAACAGGACCTTTTCTTGTCATTGTTTGACCTCTTTGGGGGGGCAATGTCCAGGGACGGACTGAGTCTCTGGTGGAATACACAGCTTGGCTGCGGGGCATATTCAACAACTTGACAGAGGGAGGATATGGTTTTCCCGCTCCCATTGAGGCCCTGGTCATGATCTGGGGCCTGGACCCCAAACACAATTGCATCATCACCCAGTTCCGCAATGGCACCCACCATATCAAAGACGCCTTGATCTCATCTATTGCGTCTTGGTGCCGTGAGTGGGATAAATCAGGCGTGGCTTTTGGTGACGTGGACATCACCCCTGGTGCTGCTTTGGCTTGTCGCACCAACACTCCTGCTTGTAATGGCAATGCTCTGGACCCTCCTGAGGAAGTATACTCCATCCTCAACTGCACCCCCAATGCTACTATTGACGTCCACATTGCTTCTGATCATTGCTTTGTATGCAACAAACATAAGGGCGTCTCTACCTGCAACTGCCTCACCAAGGCCAAACTCTCCCTTGTGCAAACAGGTGACTGCACTTGTGGCGCCATGGATCACTTTATTCAACTCAACAATCCTGCAACCACAGACTATTCCAATGGGAGGCATCAAGGTGATGGTGGCAACCGTGACAGAGGCGGTGCTGGCGGTAGGGATGGCAGACGTGATGGCAGAGGATCTGGCGGTAGCAACGGTGGCCGGGGTTGCGGCGGTGCTAGTGGCAGGTTGGCTTCTACTACTAGTACTCCTGCAGGTCAGGCTGCCCAAACTTATGCAGAGGCTGCTGCCCCCCCTACAGAAGAACAAGCACCTCCAGCCAATAATCCACCTCCCTCGGATGACCAACCTACTACAAAATGTAAGACAAATGTCCTATTTTGCTCTCGAAGGGTGGATATCAACCTTCGAGAGATAAATTATTTAAGGGAAATAGTTAAAATAAATACTCTCACATAAGTGAACTCTAATAATATAACGATAGATCCTCTTTTCCCTATTCCTCAAAATGAGCATTCGAGAGATTTGACGAGGTGAATATTTTCACTTTCATTTGCTATCGTGCTTTCAGATTCAAATTTGAAAATTCAAAAATCAAAATCATCGTTTTAGCTAGAGAGTTGCGAGAGAGGTATGAATTTTAAATTGAAATTGGCGATTGAAGCTCAATCTCTCGAAGGTCAATATTGACCCTTCAAGAGATTTCTACATACGCTGGAATCCATAATCTCTCAAAGAACAATTTGGGGGGACAACTGACCTACATTTTGTAGTACTAATGAGAGATGAGTTCTTAATATGTAATTTGTAGAAAAGCAGATTTTGAGTCTGATGTAGATAATTGATAAAGCATGCAACCAATGTTTAGGAGTCTCATCTATATTATCAAGCACTAAAATGAAAGTCATGAACATCCCCCAACCACAACCCCAATTGATTGGATCCCTCTGGGATCCTTTCATAAAATCACACACTATTTGTGAAGTGTTTTATAGATGTGAGTCAAAGGGTTCAACAATCATGATTAATTCAAAAATTTCTTGCTTTTACTTCAACAGAGAAATTTTAGGTTCAGAAATTACATGAGTTCAATGAAAGCATATCTGTCTTTGTTGTACTCTCCACCTTCTATTGGGTGATGGACAGACAAACAGTAGGACTACTTTAGCCAACTCTAGAGTACATATTTTGGTTATTTGATTACTTCTATTTTTCTGTTTGTTTCAAAAGGTTGAATATTATAGTTGCTGCATTCTTACAAATATTTTGTCCCAGATCTAGCTGTGTTGCCACATTTGCACCAATTTCAATAACGTAGTCATTGAAAATTGTCTCAACATGATCTGGGAGGTATATTTCAATGCCAGGAGTTGCTGCAACAATTTTGGCTGTGACGTAAGGGTCTAACAGCCAGTCAAGTGGCTTGGCACGGGATACTATTGCTTCAATCTTTGTCCTGATTATTTGATGTACCTCTGCATTTGGGAGAGCTAGCTGACTTGGTGGAGCAATGTTGTCAACTGACACAACATGTAGTCTTGAGTTGGCTTCCGCTTGCTTGTTGATTGCAGCAAATGTTTCACTTCCAAGAGTGGTGTTGTCAGCTGGAACAAGACTAGCCATCTTTCTCTCCTTCTTTGCCTGCCAGGAACTTGCCTAGTATTCCTTCACTACATCCTCTAGTGCCGTTTTGTATAAGTACACAATGTGATCTTGGCATCTAGAGCAATTGTAGACTGAAACAATCTTATTAAAATATGGACAGTAGCAACATGTTATTTTCTTCTTGCAGTATCTTGGTGTTTGATTACAAAGCAGTCTTGCACCACTTGGTTGTCTGGTTTCTTCACTTTGCCATTGGATTTCATTGAGCTTGCAGTGATGTCACAAGGTTCATCAGCAGGAAATGGCCTATCTGCATACTTTGATGGACTTTTGGAGGCTGGAATATTTGATGAGAGATTCTCTTCATCCTCCTCATTGCTAGATTCAAAAGTCCTTTTTCAAATAATGTCTGCATTCTTGGTTTGCCCAATGATCTCTAGTTTAGATGACTGAATTGGTTTCTGATAACCTGCCAGAGCATCGTTCTGTGCACCTTCTGAAAGTAATTCATCTTGTGTTTTGTCAAAAAAACTGCAATTTACATTGGAGTGAGATTGTGTTTTTATTCATGATATTTAATTAAATATGATACACAACAAACTTACAATTCAATCTGTTTTTACACTTTTTCAGACCTGCCTAATGAGCTATTGATGTAGACGTTGTTTTTGTTGAAGTGATTAGAATCTTCACTGCAGATGTTGCAAAACAATTTTTCACTGTAGTTGCTGGATGATTTGTCATCCTCATTGCTAGTAAAGGTCTCATTGTTATCAGTTTGTTTGTTTGAAATTATGTTGAGTTTGGATTTTCCGAGGTTGCTTGGCTTGTTGGCCAATTTGTTTGCTTTTGGTATTGTATGGATGACACTTGGATTAAGATGTGGCATTGACAGTGAGATTGAGATCTTTTGTTTTGTGCTGGGATATGATTGTCTCTTTCATTCTTGGGTCTTTGGAGATTTATCATCAATTTCACTACCAGAGTCAAAACTAAAAATATTGAGCTCTTGCATCTTACAATTGAAATAGATTTTGTGATCCAAAATCAGAACAAAATGATTTGATACTAGCAAATCATGCTTTTGTTACTACAAGAGCAAGAATTAATTAGCACTTATTAGTGGTGTAGAAATTGTTACAAGGTGTTACTGCTTGTGCTTGTGCAATAACTGCAATAATTACATATTTTTGCTTGAATTGTACAGCTATGTGTGGTGTGTGATGGGTGTGGTGGGTGTGGGTAGTAAGTGTTGTGCCAATGAGTGTGTTTATTGTGTGTGTAGAGAGAGAGGTGAAATGTTTTAATATAGACATAGGAATAGGTAAGTATAATTCTCATAAGAGAAAAAGAGAAAAGTGATAAATGAGCAATTGGCATCAAAAGTTATGTAAAAATACAATATGTTGATGTATGTAGCAAATGGTATCAAATCTACTTAGAATTTTGTGTGTTGAATACTGTTCAAAAAACATTGGTGGTAGTTTAAATATTTACACACATACAATAACAATAGTATCAGGATTATGCATGAGAAAAACATATAGGTGTCTTTGATATGATTTTGTACAAACGTAGTCAGAATGGTTCTCCATCTTTATATTAATTCAAACTTTTTAAAAAATATGACAATTTGCTTTAGGTCCTCTGTTGCATATGTAAAATGCTGTACCAAAGTTCTGAGCTGCAGTGCTATTGGAATTAACTTTCATGTATATAAACAAAGTGAGAAAAAGTCACAAGTTTATTTCATGTGGAATGCTTTTTCATATTGAAACACAAAATTTTATTAAAAACTATATATTTTAATTGGTCATAAATGTTGTGAATGTGCCATTAATAATTAAAACATAATGTACTATGGGCAACTTGAATTTCAAACATTTTTGGGTGAGCTCATGGTTTTTTGATCAATAAGGCACTTTTTCTTAACATCTGCAACTTCCAATGGATTTTAATTTTGGGGTGGAACTTACACCTGTAACTTGCACAAAGCTACAAATCATGTAACTTTCAGCTTTTGAAACTGAAAACCCTAGTCTTGCACAAAACATCACAAAATATACTCTGCAGACACCATTGATGATGTTTGGGATTGTCTCTGTTGCTAAATATCTGATTCAGTTTCTGACAACAAGAAGTACATCCTATTAGCATACAATGATATCATATGCAATTTGAAATGGCTTTAGAGATTAACACAAGCCCCTAACTCTATGAAATCAATGTCAACTTCAATTGAATTTTTCTGGACTCCCTCACCATCATTTCAAAATAAAAATATTTTTCAATTCACCCTTGCAAGAACAAATTTGATTGTCTTGAACTTGGGTCTATATTATGTATATGGGAGTTTCTCCTTGGCTGAAATCTCTTGGATTGGCATAATAGATCTATTTTTTATAATATTCTCCAGATTGTGATTGTAGTACATAAAAATCTTGAAAACTTCATTAACAAGACTTTGTCAATTTGTGCCATTTTGGAGATCTGTAATCATTGCAAACAGGTTGAGATGGCATAAAAGCTTAAACAACTTTGTATTGTGCATCAGTGATCATCAGCCTTGGCAAGAGCTCAACCACCAAGATGGTGTCAAGTGGGAGCCAGAAAAAATTATTGCAGTGGAGGGAGATATGGATCATCCAGATTGATCCTTCAAGTTACAAGGGCATGTGAGAGCCTTGTCAATATTTTTCTTCATATTTTTTTGAAATTGTTTGCTTTGATACCCACAATGGTGCATTGCTATGCCTACAATGAATGGATGATTGAAAAAGAACATTTGACCATGATGTGAGTGCCAAAGAAAGTAAATTCTTTGTTCCTGTCCCTTGAAAGAGAGCTAAGAGGAAAAAAGGCCATACAAATCTCCTGAATGGCACAAGACATAGGGCCAACAATGAGCCAACAAAGTATTCCATTACCACAGGGTTTGTTGTGGCTTTTGTTGCCATTCTGGTTTTGAGCAGAGCTCTTTTAGAGAAACAAAGGAATCAATGCCAGTTTTGGAAATCTGCATGCTAGGGATTCACCATTCTCCATTCAGGTTGTGCCTCAAAACTTGTACAAGTTTATTAGAGGATGCATTCATTTTGTAGGCAATGGAAAGAAATCAGAAAAGGGAACACCTTGGTATTGTCCTCTTTACAAGATCAGAAATGCCTTGATCAAGTCAATGAAGGGACTATAATGGTCATAGATTTCTGAGGTGTGCATTACCATTGAAAAATCTATGATAAATGTAATCTATTTTTTCCAGTACACTCCACTAAAACCAATAAAGCATGAGGTCAAAAAGAAATGTGTTTCCCATACATAGCTATTCTTTTTTGGGATTTGAAATCTATGTGGGTACCAAAAGCACAGAAGTGGCTGACAGTGACATGGCCATTGCCAATAGACTCATACACGATTAGGAATTCACAGCAGCTTGTGGAAGAACTTTTTATACTGACAATTGGTATAGATCTGCTCCTTTTGCTAAGAGGCTTTTTGAGAAATATTGATGGACCTACTACATAATTATGATTCCAAAAGAGGAGAAGCAACAGAACACTGAAGATGTATTATATCTGAAACTGAGTAATGGTGTTCCATTGTGTGGAGAGGGGGTGGTTTCAAGAAGCAACACTCAAGAAGAAGAATGACTCTGAGGAAAGGTATTTTATTCAGTTCACCAACTGGCATGGCAAAAAACAAGTAATGTTTCTACATACTAGAGAGTCATCAGTGCCAGTCCAACAACGACTAAGATCAAAAAATATGTCAAAAGAAAAATGAGCAGCGTGACCATATCTGCTCTCAGGTTAAAAAGAAATTATGCTCAGAATTTAAATGCCATTGATCAAAATGACCAAGACATTTCAGAGCATATGACAAACATCCTCACCAATCATTACTACCTCCATATGTTCTGTTGGTTGCTGGACAGAGTTGTTCATGTATTTTATGTGGCTGTAGGTTTTTGTGTCAGATGAGGTACTGGAAAAGATGATTATCTTCAATACCTTAGGAAATGCAGAGGAGTCTCAGATCAATCCTGGAATGGCTCTTTTGAATTGGTCAATAGAAAAGGCATGTAGGGATACAGCAAGACAATATTGATGGTGGATGCGTAGATCAAAACTGATTCCTTGTGATTGTAGGTAGTGTTTTTTTGTTTGAAAGGTTTGACTAATGGCATACATCACAAACCTCAAAAAATAATTGTTCTCAACTCACCAAACAAAAGAATAAAAGGAGAGCATCTAAGTGCACTAAACAATGTCAAAATCTGTGGCTGCACTCAAAATATTGCCACATGTGCTACAGGGGAATCACTGACAAAATGTCTGCTACAAAACATTACGCATTTGCAAAACGTTAAGAATGGGGTGTCCTATTTGTTTTGAACCTATTTGTAAACAGCACTGGGACAAAGGTTACAATAAACAAGAGCACTTTAGAACTTAAACCAAAATGACAATGCTACTTAAAAAAGGTCCCATAAATTACAAATTGCCATGAAGACCAAGTAGTACTCACCCAATGTCTAATTCAACATTAAAATACCCCCATAAATTCAAAATTATTCTGTTTTGAGATACAAATAACATATTTGGTAGGTTTTGTTTAATAGCAAATGTATTTGTCATTTTCTGGATCATCCAATCCAATGTTTTGCATTTATTTCAAAAATCCCCTCTAAAGACCCCCACTGGGTTAAGATATCTGACAGTAGAATTTATTCATATTTAAGTTTGTTGATTTCACCCACAACAAATTTCAAATTAACATTACTAGATTTATCACATTTCAAGTTTTACCATCTCCATGGTCCTTTCAACAAAGCTGACCTTCACTTGTGATCCCCATTCAGTGTAGCAATCTTTTGCCTTTTTAAACAGCATAACTGCACCGCAGTTATCACCAAGTTTTTTGCAATGAAAAGCTGCAAGCTCACAAGCTAGTCCCTCTTCATGAACAAACTTCGACCAATGAGCTGCTCTGATAGCGGCTGCGTAGGACAAGTTAGCTTTGTCAGTCTTTCCAGTGGTGGAATATACTTCGGCTTCTAACATAAGGTACTTGTTTTTGAAGGTTCACTGACTCTCTTGAAAGAATTCTTTCAATTCTTTGATGTAATGGTTTACATTTGTTATTACCTTAGGTAAGCATCTGTTTTCCTGTTGCTGGAAGAGATTCAAACCATGGTAAAACATAACAATGTATGAATTTAGAGCATTTTGGACTGATGCTCCTTTTGAACCCATCATTTCCCTACAGTATGGCTCAAACCGGTTTTGGTGTTGAAGCCAAAATGATTGAACTGCTGATTGAAAATTGTGAAGAGCAACCACTGTTTCTACATCTTTGTCACTCTTAGCATCCTCAGATCCATTCTTGCCCATGAGTGCTAACAGTGTTTCTTGATATTGGGCTACGTAAGCTTTTGAATGAAAATGCCCAAATTGGGGAGCAAGCTTCATGAAATAGTTGGATTCCTGCAACAAGAAGAAAGAAAAATGCATGAGAGATGTGCACAAAAAATAAAGGCATGGGGCTAGGTAGTGCATCATAGCAAGTGTTCTCACCTCCAGTAGCTTTGATAAGTTTTTGCCAGAAGCAAGGCAAGATCTTAGATACAGGCGTGGGTTGTAGAAGGCATTCGTCAAATCTTCAAAGAGCAGAAGAGTGAGAAACAAAAACCAAAAGCTGTGAATAAGCAATCAAGGCAAAAAATGGAGAGCAAACTAACATACTGCATTGTCTTACCTCCAATGCTGAGACCATGATCGAATGCTACACGGTTCATATCCATGCATGTCTGAATTGGCTCTGTGTAAAAAGCTACGAATCCATAGTAAAGAGCATAAAGAGCAGGAAGTTGGTCCTTCAAATCAAACCGCTTTCAAAATGTCATTGCAAGTTTACCAGTTCTTTGCACCAGTGGGATATCTTTCAACAACATGTTGAAGCAAAGCATAGCTGCAAAATTAGCAAAAGCTAATGCCAAATACTCATAGACTCCTTTGGCCATGGTAAGCTTGATAAACCTGCAAACAATGAAAGGTATTTCTTTTGGCCAAGATACAAAGGAAATGGTTGTCATCAGAGTGTAAAACTTTTGTACTGCGCGGAGCTCATTGTCTGCTTCTTTCATCTGTAACAAGTCGTCTCATGTTAAGCTTTGAAGAAGACTCAATTTTTCTTTTACCAACGGTGCTATTATTTCATTGTGGGTGATAAAATCTGGAATGGGCTCACAAAGCTGTGAAAGAATTGAACTACAAGTTGTATAAGCATCCTCTTTCTTGTTGCAATCAAAGTAGATGGAAGCAATGAGATAATGAGCATCAATTTTGTCCTGCAGAGTTTGGCCCTTTTCCAATATTTGATTGAGAGCACCTATTACCTCATTGACAAAGCCACATGCATACGAAGACTTGGCTTGGAGTAAAAAGAAGTTAATGCAGCGTTCTTAGTTGAAAATTCAGCAATCATCAGGGAGCATTGACTCAGCAACACCAAAATAATTATGTGCCCTTGGGTACTCCAAATGATTCAAGGCTTTTGGGCCGCCTTTTATGAAAACTCCAATGAGGTCAATAGGGAAAGTCAGATCCTTTGTCAATTGATGCTCAGCCTTTTCAAACTGATCACATATGACGTAAATCATGGCGTTGAGCTCCTCTGCTTCAGTTACAGAGTACAACACCAGTGCCAAATTGAAATGGAATTGGTCCCTCTCATTTGGCGGAATAAGATAATAAACCGCAAGCTGGATTGTATCATGAACAAACTAAACATTGATACAGCAAGGGTCAGGTGCAAAATGAGTATTGAATCAATTGAAGAGAAATACAGTTCATTGCACCCTTATTTCAAGGCCATTTTTGGTTATGAAACCATCCAGTGCAGCTTGGTCAAAATATTGAAGTAAATGTTTGTATTGTGGTGTTAAACTCAATCGCTGAACCAGAGATATATTGACCTATAAACAAAAATGCACAAGGTTTGTCAGCTGTGAAAAAAAAAAATCCGTGATATGAGATTGTCTAATTTGCTCACCTTTACACCAAAACAAGCCATGGTTTTTAGAGCGAACTGAATGTCATGAGTTAGACTGCTCATTTTTCATCTCAAAAGACATAGAATGTTATCTATTGTGTGCTCTGGGCCAATTAGGTTGACATCCCAAACCCATCTTTTTTCGTGCAAGCTAAATTTTAACACATCGCACTTGACTAAAGATTGCAAAAACTCTTGCACAAACAATGGGTTTCCCTGGGTGTTCTTGAAACTGCATCGGATATGGAATTACAGAAACATGGAAATATACACAATGCATCTGAGATCATGTGATTGAGGGCTCCTCTCTGAAGTCCTTGCAACATCAGTGTTGATGTTGGGACATCATTAGCTACTAGTTTGTTTATCAGGTCATAAATGACATGATTGGGTTCTACTTCATTGTCCCTGTAGCTTCCCACAAAGAAAAAACTTGATTCCTTTGCTGCAGAAAAGATATCACTAATCAACTCAAGAGAAGTGCCATTGGCCCGCTGGAGGTTGTCAATGAATAACATGACAGGATGTTCTTTAGACGGCACAATTCTCATAAAACCTTGAAGAATGAAGGAAACCGATTACAGATTCATTTTTTGACTTGCTTCCAGATCTGAATCTGCAGGTCTTGGTTGATTGCAAAGAAAACAGACATTGGGAAGAAGTTGTGCAAGTAAAAAGAAGTCAGAATAAAATTCATCCATAAGCCTCGCAACAATAGTTTTTAGTTCTTGGCCGGTAGTTTGATCTTTGATAATTTGGCATAATGTGTCGAAAGCCCCTAGAACTGCCAAGTGTGATTCTTGATCCATCAAATCAATCTTCATCTTGACCACAACCCCCCCCCAAATTCCCCAAAATTAGACAGAATATCTCCCAATAAATAAGGCTTCACTTTCTCCCAAAGATACACAAAAGAATGCAGAAATGATAAGATTGCGTTATTTCTCCCTCCCATAGACATTTTCACTCTTGAATCTAAGGTTTGCTCCTCCATTTGATGCCAATGCCGATTGGCAATTGGTTTTGGTTTGGTCGTGAAGAAAACTATCAGGCTCATGTATTGAGAGGCGAAGGGCACCAAGAACAGCTTCCACCAAATCATGAGCAGGATTTGAGCAGTTATCACCCCAAACACAACCAATTAAATCCCACACAAGTGTGCTAATTGCTGGTGGAATCCCATTTTGTAATAGAGATTTGTACAGAATGGCGCTCTCTGGAGATAACCAATCAAAATCTGACAAAGGTGATGTTTTTTTGAGTGCCGATTATTTTGTATATTATGCAGAGGCTCAATATTATGCAAAGGGCTACATTGCAAAAACAGCTTATACACAAGAACCTTAATCAAATGGCAGCAAAACCGTCCATCCAGTTGAGACTTGCTAGCTGTAGGTTGGAGCTCTGTTTCAATCCCAACATCAATATGTTTTTGAAAAGCTGCATTGTTGCCCTTGTCAAATTATTCGTTCGGGAAGAAGGGATTGACGAACCTTAATGTCATTTTTGGTGAGTTCATATCAACTCCAATAATTTCCTTCGAAGCTTGGGCAGCAGCTCCGTAAGCACCCAGATTGGAAGCAGAGACCCTAACCAACATATTGTCCATAGCAAACATCTTCTTGAGATCCTCTTCATTCGAGGCCAGATTGCCTTGATAAACTCAAGACAAAAGATGGCACAATCCATAAGCTATCTTTGTTGTCTTTAGCTCCGAGTTCTTACTCAGGTCTAACTGGTTCGATTGCCATCTTTGAGTCATAGACTCGGTTCTTTCTATCTTGACAAATTGCAAGAGAGGGACCAACATGATTGTTTGTTCAATAGTTTGATGGTGCTTGCCTGCTGAGTTTTGAGTTTTGAGTCATGAGTTTGCAAGTTTGCAATGTGTGCGGGAGCAGGTGAGAGACAGTATTTACCCTATCTATGGTAGTAGTCAGTAGTCACATAGAATTTGATGGCAATGGCCATGGCCCCAATCCCCAATACACTCCAATCAAACTCAAATCTCATGGTGTTGACGGAAGATGTGGCCCAAACTTCAAACTTCCCTTACTCCTACTCTACCTACTATGTCTTACATCCTCGTTACTTGTTTTAAAGTAGACCACAGGCAGCCAGCAGCCACAGGAACATCCCAAAGTCATGTTATAAGTGTGCTCTTGTTCAAATTTCACGTGACAAAAATATTTTCCATTACAATGTGAAAGTCACATAAAAACTTTTTAAACTAAAGGTACAAAAAAACTAAAGAATCATGAAATTTTCAATAGAGCTGCTTTAAATTGGGACTTTACCCACTATTTATGAGTTTTTTGTGGGTTATGTCAAAAAATTACCCAAACTGGGTCAAGTTTAGATAATATTGAATGACATAAACATAATCCAAATGTCACAAAAATGTCATTTCAACCCAGACATTTTAACCCTGGGTTGAAATGGGGTTAAAATTCTGATTTTTAACCCCATTTCAGCCCATGTACGTCTTACTGAGGAATAGATGCAAGGTATCTGGCCAATCATTGGTTTTAACCCAATTCTGCTCATTATTGTCCGTCAAATATCAACAAAGGCTTTTGAAAGCTTTGGAAACAGCAGCTGCTGAACTGACATTGCAAAAAATAACCCAGAAAATAAACCCAATTTTTAAAGCCACATTTTTTCAACTCCACACATTGGGTAATTTGCATCAGAAAAAAAACAGATTCCTTGTGTTTTTCCTGGGTGTTTTATTTTTCATAACACAAATTTAAAGCCACTCTAATTTTCCTGCAGATTTTTTAGTTTAATTTTTTTCTTCTTATGACATTTACAACTTTGGCTACAACATTGTAAAATTTTCTACAACTTTTACGACATAATATACAGTGTTGTAAATAAGATCTAGGACGTATACAACAGTAACAACATTTTTGGGATCTACAACATTTACAACATTTCAAAATCACTGGCCTACAATTTAGAGCACATTAGCTACCTGCATCTCTACCAGGACCCATGATGTCAGCTTTACCACAAAACACTAACTCAGGTTAAAACCAAATCTAAAATGGTGGTTGTGGTCTATGTATAATAATTAGAAACATACCAGAGGGCTTAAGGTAAAAAGTTTGTGGTTTGTCCATGATAGTCCATTGACAAAATCTCCTCCAAAAAAATAGCAATTAAGCATTTTTCTATCACAGGTTACCTAGCAGTCACCACAAACCTTTTACGCATGTTAAGGAGGAAAACTTTGTGGTGGTGGTAGAAAAATGCTAGCTTTTACTAAATAAGTCACCAAATTCCTCATACATGTGTTAAAACCCCAGTAGTTGTGGTGCTAAGAAAAAATACTGACAGGTCATGCACCAATTATACACATGTTGTCAGGGGCCCTATCTCTACCTCTCTAGAGGCTATTATTAAAAGCAGTACATTGTCATACTAAGGCAAGTACCAGTAAGTACCTACATGAATTCTCATGTTAGTGTATAATACTAATTTTTACTTCATAAATATGTTTGGTACCTTTGTATGTACCTAGTGTAAGTAGAGTTCTATGAGGAAAACAAAGCCCTCTCAAAAAATTCATTAACCCAAATTTGTCATTTTTTTTAATTTTTACCTATTTTGACAAAAAAGACTAAAAAAGTGAAAA
>JALLOT010001704.1:0-14336 GCA_036939595.1 Thalassiosira livingstoniorum | reverse complement strand
AAAACTAATTTCTACTATGGTAGGACTTAGTTTTGCTTTTAAATAAGTAAGGTAGAACTAGTACCTTGCCTACCTACTGCACAGTTCGTTGTTGGGGCTGTTTTCATGTCATCAGTGCTGCAGGCTCAAATGAAAAATATACCAAGAAGTAAAAATTATACCGTATATATTGTATCCACATTAATATGAATATATAGTTTTTCCAACGGTGTTTGTGGTACGTACTCGCTGATATTTTTAATACACATATAATAATTATTTTATTCTTATGTACTCTATATAAGATTCCAATATACATAAAAATTTCATTGGTAGGCAAGTAGGTAGATTGAATACCTACGCATTGAAGTATTAAACAAACCTACCTTGCATAGTATTAAACAATACCATTTCAATCCAAATTTCGATCTGCTGGATCGAAATTCCTATCCGCCGGATCGAAATTCCTATCCGCCGGATCAAAATTACAATCCATACAATCCACATTACAATCTGCGGATAGTAATGTCAATTGAATATCAATCCCTGCCGTTGGTAATTTTGGAGAGAAAAATATTGATTATTTTATGTGAAAATTATTATACCCAAAATTGTTCGCAAAAAATTATAGATTTCATTTGGCAATTCCAAAATAATGAAAATCTCCAAAAAATAATCCTGTAGCGGTACCTTCCAGTGCCAACTCATTGCAGCAGCGTGCAAAATAACATATTGTCCCAAACCAGAATTAGGAATGGTGAACAACCTTATGACGGAACAGGAGGTTGAACTCACTAAGGGGCAGGGCAATCATTGGACCACTCCCACACTGAACCACCTGAAACCCCCAACTACACTCCTGCCAATAATAATTCCATGATAGGAGAGATAGAAATGCGGTGGAATCATCAAAATAATATGTGGAAGAATTTGCTTAATTTCAGAGCAATATGTTCAAATGTACTGGACAGAGTTATTCACCCCAACTTCAAACAGGGGCAACAAGCGTATGATCATACTGGTTTTGGGATGCAAACCCCTTGCCAAATTCTATCCTTCCTTTGATGCACATATGGAGCTCCCTCAGATGAGGAAATAAGCAAGAAGCAGGAGGACCTGTATAAGGACATGGACCAAACCCAGGGAGTCAAAGTAATGCTCTGTGGTATTGAGGATGTGCAAATGCTTTTGATCGTCATCCTAGGAGGGGACCACCATTTATCTGAAACCATTCTAATTGTACATGACAAAAGAAATTTGAAAAAGACCAGAATGTAACAGAGCCCTCCGGACCTGGAATAATGTCCAGAACAAGACTTGGGTGAACTTTAGGAAGCGTATGATTGAGGCTCTGCAGATACAGTACTAACTACTAACACCCTTGCTATCATCCTAGTATTAGGTGTGCATAGCAAGTTGCGCATTTAAGTTACTTGGAGAGCTGTGTCATTCTTAGGAGGTACCATGATTATGGTAGAAAATGACCCCCCATACTAAAAATGACCCTAAACATTGAATTTTCACCAGAAAACTACCATGTTAAAAAAATGAAAAACAACCCCTGGTCGTATTTAAAACCAAAGTAAATGTACATAGTTAGTAGGTGGCATAGGTAGATAGGCCTCTTTTGTATGGTACTTAGGTACACCTATCTACCATAGTAGGTAGAAGAGTAGAAGTTATAAAGTTGAAAACGGCCACCATTTTTGAAACAACAATGAAAAAAATTGTTGACATATTACGACCATGGTAATTTTTTTGAAAACAACCTGAGGGTCGTTTTCTACCATAATTACGGTAGGTATACAAGGCCATGTTTTTTACAACATGTCATATTCAAGGTTTTTAAGCTAATCCCTGTGATAGTGCCAATACTGGCACCCCCTTCATGATTGTCTACTATTGCTTGAACAATGGTTTTCTACTTGGCACATATTTTGGTAAGTTGAAAGCTGACATGATAGCTACCTTCTTCTTGCCTTCATGAAATATGTGTTGTCATCTTAAAGCTCCTTTTTCTGAGTTCGTTTGTTGTCATTGTAGTTCACAAGCTTTGTACAAAGCCTTAAACCCTTCCTCCTTGTGATGGTTTTGCGTATTGAATATGTCTCTTCTTGACTAGTGTAGCCTCACAACATTGTAAAAATTGCATGTAGTAGGACTATGTCCATGCTAGCACATATAAACAATGCTTCTCACTCTCCATCATGGAGATGACCAAAGAAACCATACTTGTTGTGATTGTGTCCATCATGCATCAGTTTGGAGTGAAACAAGTTAAGGGGTCATAGCAAAGGCCTCTATGCTCTGCATATTTGACCCTGATATTTTTGGTGTCAATTCTTGCTGTCATGATTAGCAATCATATTACACTTTACTTAAGTTCAAAGTGCTAAAAGCACTATGTAATTTGATCTAGATTGACAATTGACAATGAAAAGCAGTTAAATGAAAATTAAAGTTGGAATAAATTTGGATGAGAAGATTATGATTTATTTTAGACAAAACAATATTTAAAGAATTTTGAAAGAAAAAAGCTCAATAAAACCCCTTTAAACTACCTCTGAATTTACTAGAGTAAATGCAGGTACAAATTGATGCAAAGTCCAAAACATCTGAGGAATATGAATACATGACAATCAGAAAAATATCTTATGACTATCTAGAGCCCTACATACACACATTTGAGTTTACATCCCATGTACCTATGTTTTTGAAATGAGTTGGCATGGATTTGGACCAATCCTATGTAGACATCAGACATTGAACATTTTGCAATGTTTTGTAGAAAATTGGTATGAAGAATGGATACTGTAGGAATATGTACCTGTTGTACATACCATGCATCAGTATCAATAGATAAGCACCCCCTCCATTAGGCAAGGGATTATTACAAAACATTTGGTGTTGAATAATTATTACAGTGACATCAAAATTAAGTATGTTATAATGTAGGATCTAGAGCTAATTTAGCTAAGTCAGAACAGTTCCTACCATATGTCACTTTGTCAGATTTTGAATTCCAGTCGTGGTTTGGTCTTCCTAACTACATACCCTACAACCATTACTGATTTTTTCCTGTCGTGCTGCCATCACTTTTCTGGATCTTGGGTTGGGTGTTGTTTTCAGCACATTGATAGTCACCAGCCAAATTACCAATAATGAAGTCAGACACTTTGATGAATAACTGACAGCCATATGTATTCTACTTGCACTCTCCAATAGTTGTGTTTTGGATGTCATCCTAAATCACACACATACCACATATTATGTTGAGTTGTGCTTAATGGCTGAAATGCACTGTGTATTCTTTTCAGCATGTGATTTCAAGTCCTCTTCAAATAATCCTTCTCAGCTGCATTCCTTGAGATACAGAAGAACTGACCCCAGTAAAGATGTTTAAATCCATGATGAATTTGGTCTTAGGCAACGAAACAAAAAATTTATTGCATTGAACACAAAATCTAGGTAGGTATGGTAAGCACGTGACACATCAATATTAGCTCTTGATTAAGATTTGGTATTCCAAAATGCTATGAGCAGAAACTTCTGGCCATCCCATATTGTTAAATGATGTCTTCCTAATGCATTTCTAATACTGATCAAAGTCATCATCATAATCCTCGTCCTCCTCACCATCATCGTCCATCTCCTCGTCGTCATTTTTATTCATAGATCGATACATCATAAATGCACAAATGCAGCAGCAGCAACAAAGACAGCAAACCAAAACCAATGCTCCAGCCCCCCCAGCAATGTAATAAACAGAATAAGAACCCCCACCTTCATCGGCTGAACCTGCGGCAGCCTCCAAATCCAAGTCCCCCAAACTCTCTGGTATCGATGTATCATCCAATCCCGAGTACCCACTATCTGAATCTTTCAACATGTTCACATATTTCTCTCGATTAGCGTCGATGTAAAATGGTCCAGCAACGAGTTCGTCCTCTTCTAATTCATCACTTTCCGACTTATAATCAGTTGTCATGTAATATAATACTTCTAAATCTCCCCCCGTCCCCAACTCTTTGACAAATGTAACTTCCACATTAGGTTCATAAATTCGAAATCCAGCTTCGGCAAAAAATGTAGTCAGGTACTCGGAAGTTACTGCTGCCCATTCTGTTGGGTCAGGCAGGACGGTGATGCCGTAGAGGATTAAATAGACGTATTTCGTAACGACAGGCCTATGGGATTTTAATACAACGGGTTTTCTTGTTGGAACTGCCGTTGGAACTTTTGCTAAACTTGGAACTAGTGATGGATATTGTGAAGGAAATGACGATGGATTAGCTGTCGGGTTAGAGGCAGATGCCGGCGAAAGTGAACCTGGCGAAACATCTTCTTCTTCTTGAATTTTTCGACGAAAAGATTTGTTCACACGAATTGTTGTGTTTGTTCGTGGATTTATTTCGTCATTGTCGAATGTCGCGTTGTTCATACCGAAAGCATCGTTGGCAGCGGATAAGGCAAAGTCAAACTCCTTATTCGAAGACGACGAAGTCAACACAGAAGAGAGGACGACCCAAAAAAGTAAACAGAGCTGTCGAAGAGTCTTCATTTTCATGGAGCCTGCTAAAATGAAATTGATAAAACCGAGCTGTGATTGTAGAAATAGTATCTGGCTTTTGGAATGAAGGTTGCTGAAATGTTTTTCCCTCGACAAAGTCGTTCGAGACTACTAAGAATGATTCTTCCAAAATTACTGCTGTTACATACCTACTACTATTGACCCTATTGACTGTGTTCCATCTTTGTTCCATGTTCCATTGTCTGGCCAGTTGTACAAGGTCAAAATGAGCAAATTACAATATTTTGTACAAACTTTGCCTTCACGTAAAATTTAAGGTACAAAAAGTACCAAAAGTTTTCAAACTGATAGGTTAGCAAACTTCCACGTGGAGGTTTGTCCTTGTACAAGGTTTGGACAACCTGGTTTTACTAGTAAGTTTCTAGTAGCTGACTATGTACAGGAGCATGGGTAAAAAGGCCGTTTTTACAAAATTGTACAACTGGCCAGCCCTAAGACGCGGTCTATTTGCATTTTCGATAGTTGCGACGTTTTAAGAAGTTGCGTTATTGCGATTTTACTCCTACTCCGTCTGTAGCGCAACTTTCGAATCGCAACTATTTTTAGGTGGCTGTCTCTAAGTTCCCCTGATCTTTTTCTTAGAAGTTGTAAAAGTGTTGAGTGAATACATACTTAAGAACAGGTAGGAAGTACTTAGTTAGTACCTACCTACTTAGGTACTATACCATACCATAGAGAGAGAGTATGTTGTACGATACGTTATCGTACTTAATAGGTAGGTACGGTCGGTTGTATGCGACATTACATCATCACGCGCCAAAAATGAGAAGGCTTCTACCAAGGCTACTGGGGAACTATGTAAACAGAAATCTGGTACAAGTCTACCACAATAGAAGTATTACCGAAATTTTAGTACGTATCACCGGTGTAGAGGGAATACCATATTGCAACTATTTTTTCGTGTGGAAAAATCAGTTGCGATTTCCACAAGAGTTGGGACTTGCTTCCAGAGGGGTGTCAATGACCTCTGACTCGAACGTATGACCCAAGTCGCATCGCTGTTTTCAGACCACTTTTACAGCGCAACTTCGCAATTACTTAAAATCTCAACTTCTAAAACCCCAAATAGACGCCGCCGAAGACTGAAGAAACCAAAACAATTTTTTAAGGTTTGTGAAGGCCAAATCGAGGCAATAGCAGCTATTTCTGGCTATTCGTAAAGTTTGAGAGAGAGAATGAAAAAAAGTAAAAAGGCGCAGTAAAAAATGAAAAAATCTAAACGTAGAATGGCTACTCAGTAACGGTTGTCAGTGAAATGTCTCCGTTTTACTGGGGCCCTTTTCCCTCTTGGCATTCCTCGAGAAAATAGCTCTCCTTTCTTTCAAGCCAAATCAAATTATGATTTAATAATATTTATTTGCTGTGTTTAATTCAATCTAATTCAATAATAAAAAGAATGTGGAAATCAAGTATTATGATGTGTGTATTGGGTTGGTTTTAATTACAGCATCATAGAAAAATTTAAAAAGCTCATGGGATAACCAATCTGGATTGGAAAAACTTTAAACCTCTGTGATTACAAGAAAAATCCTATCTAATAAGACATTCCAAAATGATTTGAGTGTGATTGTATTGAAATCAAATCCAAGTTGATATCAACTCTCACCACATTGTGACCTGATTCCTGCATTCATGATTTGTTCATTCTTAGTCAGATGATGGGATTCCAGGTGGGGGGCCGAGATTGCATTTTAAAATAATAATTTGGGTGAAATGTGATCTCTTGGTTTGACTTCTTGGTAAATTTATTTATTATTATTTTACATTTCATGATTTAAGTAGTTATCTGTAATAATGTTTGATCTTTAGCATTTAAGGTGCTGGATGCTGTTGGTAGTTAGAGTGGTATATGGTAAACAGGGAGTGAAAAAATGTGTATAATGAATATATTTATACACTACAGCACATCATACTTAGAATTACATTATAAAATACTTTTTAGAATCCTAGAAAAAGGAATTATATTAGTTTCCTGGAAAATTACTAACAACATGTTAAAGTCATCTTTATTTTATGCATTTTCATCTTTGCTTAGCCTGGTATTTGACATCTATAATTTACTTTTTGTATCAACCTCACAATCATGGGTCATGTCATAAGAGCATTTTTTTATTTAAATGTCAATTTAAGGTGACATTAATTCCAAAAAATGTTACAAAATAAAATATTGGTCACGGGTGTGACACATGGGTGTCCCGTAGATGCAAAAACATATTTTGGATGTCAAATAACAGTGCCATGAAGGTCAAACAAGTGAATCAAGCTGAGGTGGATTTAATTTTTGAAGTAATTACCTAGTTGAATGTTTTTTTACTAGTAAAACTGCATTTCACTTGTAACTTCCGTGAAGAATGAAGATGGCATATATGGTGGTTGATGTTTTTACAAACTAAATTCTACCTGGTTTAGAATCCTCTCATAATAAATTTTTGTATGTTAAAGAGTGTATTGATAATAGCTTTTTACCTTAGCGTTCTACATGGTTTTGAGAATAGAAAACGTATCTGGACATAATTTTTTAGGCTGGACATGGCCCATCTGTTTTTTCTGAATAAAAGTTATTATGCATCTGTCAAAATAATGATGTAAGTTGTACCTGAAAAGTGTTTTTTTCATGAAAGGTAAACAAAAGCATAAATTTCAGTTATTATTGAGATCATAATCTAAGGGAGTCTTATTGCTGAAATGTCATTGTAATATTTGGAATATTTTGGAGCCCAGAATTGGTAAAAACATGTTTACATGAAAATATTTCTTTGGTGGAATTCACATTTTTCATTAGTATTATCAATGGAATTACATTATTTAACTCATTGCTACAGAAGATATGCATTCCATTAAAAGTAGCAAAAGTTTTCATCTCATTATTTGTTGAATTTGTTGTTACAATCTGACTTTTTCTTGAAATCAACAATGACATTCTTCAATGAAAGGACTTCCATTCATTATTCATATACCTTGTTGGAACACACTAGCAAACAAAGGCAATAGTAAAGAGACTCATCTTTTACACAAAATTTATGCACAGATGTGTATTCTCAAAATATGTTTGAAATTCAGATAACAAGATGAATCAAGAAAAGACTATTGAATCAGTTCTGGAGTATTATATGTATTAAAATTCAACTAAAATGGTGAAAAAATATTTGACCTCAAACCATCCACAGGTGACAACAATAGTCCATGAAAACAATTCATTGCCAAAGAGTTCTGATATTCACAATGTGATCTTAAATTTAACTAAAAAAATCAACTTTCCTTAAAATACAACACCTCACCATTCCCAATGCATATTATTAATGCAAACAAACTAAATAAATTGTCAAATAAAGAACATATATTCTTGAATGAAGAATGAAATCATTCCAACTTTAAAATGGTTTATATCATGAACATGGATATTGTACCTAGAACATGTCCTTTTTTTCGTACTTAAAATCATTCTCCAAATTGAAACAATCTCATCCAAGCAACTAACAACAATACAAATATGTTATTGATTAATGGAAAATCAACTAGAGAGATATCATAAAAAAGAAAAATAATTATTTATTGGTTCTTTGGAGTACAACAAAGTTCTCATCATCAAGTTATGATTGCTAGCTGAGCTACATTCATTATTTCACTGAATTAAACTGACTTTTCTTCTCACATTAGGTTTTCTTAGAAATTACATCTCAACTGATAAGTATTATCAATATTTTACACTCATGAATTCCCTTCAGAGTGCAAAAAAGGAGTTCTGAAAACAATTTTGGTCAGACAGTGCAAAACACAAGAATGTCATTTACTTACAATACAGGTATTTTAGTTTTAGGTGATGTAATTCAACATGAAGATTTGAGTACCAATTGTCATCAATTGAGAATGTATCCTCTACTTTAGTGCTTTAAAATAATATTGGTATCATGATCATCAATCAGAACTTTATCCCTACTTTAGAGCCATAAAATGATACTGTCATTCTCAGTCATCATGTATATGATGATATGAGTCATGTTTTCATACTTTCGGGTCATCATATTGAAGAAAAACTATGAACACACTAAGGATCATAGATAGCAACAAAACAAGTTTTCTCATGATATTGGTCATGGCCATTCTTAAACCAATATTGATCAATATGCTTTTGGTTTCAGATCAGTTATACGAAATGTAACAGATACTTTTATTAATACTGTATGATAAATATTAATTATGAACTTGTTCATTCTGATAATAATTTCAGTTAGAAAGTACAAACACAAGAATGTCTTTGACTTACAAAACAAGTGTTTTAGTTTTAGGTTACATATTATGACATAAAAATTTGTGTACAAATGGTCATCATTCAGGACATTATCCCTTGTTTAGAGCCATAAAATGATATTGGTATTCTCAATCATCATTCATATGATGTTATGAGTCTTGTTTGTTGGGCAAAGATATTGAAGAGAAACTATGAAAAAAAGTTTCCTGGATAACACAACAAAGGTAAAGTTTTCAAAATAAACTAGCCATGTCCTTTCTTAAACAATTATGGATCCAAATGCTTTTTGAATCACATAAATGGTACAGGATCTGATAATTTTTTCAGTCAAGAATTACAAACACAAGAATGTCATTTACTTAAAGTGGATGTATTTCAGTTTTAGGTGATGTAATTTGACGCAAAGATTTGTGTAAAAATGGTCATTAATCAGGACTTTATCCCTACTTTAGAGCCAAAAAAACAATATTGGCATTCCCATTCATCATATATGATGTCGAGAGTCTTATTTGAGTTCATGGTCATCATATTGAAGAGAAACTATGAACACAATAAGGTTAACAGATAACAACAATGGTATATAGTTTAATGATATTTTGAAATGGTAATTCTAGATGAAATATAAATCAAATCTGTTTTTGGTATCATATCAATGGTAGAAAATGTAACTGAATCTGTTATCTTTACTATTATACCTTAAATACAATTTTTGTTCATTCTAATAATGATTTCAGTCAGAAAACAAAAAAACATAGTGTGTCATTAACTTACAACAGAGATGTTTTAGTTTTGGTGAAAGGTAATCTTACATAAAGACTTGTGTGCAAATGGTTATCAGTCAGCACTTTAACCCTACTTTAGAGCCATCAAAAGATATTGGCATTCTCAATCATCATGTATATGATGATATGAGTCTTGTTTGTGCCCATTTAGACCATCATATCAAAGAGAACTATGAACACACAAAGGTTCCTAGACAACAACAAAGGTACAAGTTTTCATGATAATTTTGAAATGGAAAACCTGAAACATATATGAACTACATATTGTTTTGGTATCACATCAATGGTAAAAAATGTAACTGAATTTGTTGTTTAAACTATGAAACAAACCTTAAATACAATTTTTGTTCATTCTGATACTAATTTCAGTCAGAAAGCACAAACACAGAATGTCATTGACTTACACTAGAAGTGATTAAGTTTTAGGGTCATGTAATTTGACATAGAGATTTGTGTACAAATGGTCATCAATCAGGACTTTGTCCCTACTTTAGAGCCATACAATGATATTGGCATTCTTATTCATCATGTATATGATGTTATGAGTCATATTTGTGTTAATTTAGGTTATCATATTGAAGAGAAACTATGAACTCACTAAGGTTCATGGATTACAACAAAAGTACAAATTTTCATGATAACTTTGAAATCTCATTTCTAGATGAAATATGAAATAAATATGTTTTTGTTATTACATCAATGGTACAGAATGTAACTAAAAGTGTTATTTATACTTTGATATATACATTGAATATGATTTTTTGTCATATTGAAAATAATTTCAGTCAAAAATTACAAACACAAGAATGCCATTAACTTACAACACAGGTGATTTAGCTTTGGGATGAAGTAATTTTACATGAAGATGTATGTTCAAATTATCATCAATCAGGACTAGATCCCTTGTTTAGAGCCATAAAATGATATTGGCATTCTCATTCATCATGTATATGATGTTATGAGTCTTGTCTGTGTTCATTCAGGCCATCATATTGAAGAGAAACTATGAACACACTAAGGTTTCTGGATAACAACAAAGGGACAAGTTTTTGTGGTGATTTTAAAATGGCAATTCTAGATCAAATATAAATCAAATATGTTTCTGGAATCACATCAATGGTACAATATGTAACTGAAACTGTTATTTATACTATGAAACAAACCTTAAATATGATTTTAAATAATTCTGATAATAATTTAAGTCAGAAATTAAAAACAAATGAATGTCATTGACTTACAACAGAGGTGTCTTAGTCTTAGGTGATGTAATTTGACACAAAGATTTGTATACAAATGATGTTTGTATCATAAATCAACTATAATGGGAGATTACAATGTTACGATATGAAATTTAAATAATGATAGCATTAGTTTATTACAAAAATGACTTTAAAATGTTTTGATTGCGTAAATCAAAAATATGAATTATTATAACTAAGAATTTATTGTCAATAATGAAGGATAAATATAGAGTTACAAGACAGAACAATTTATGTTCAATAATAAAAAGTCAAGAGTAATAAAATTGGTGTTAAAATATCATAGTATTGATAACTAAATGTAAGTCTACAATTATGTAAACAATTTTGTAACAAGTATGAAAAAAAAAGATTTCTGATTATATCTCACCAATGAAAAAAATATATGTTGATTTTGGGGTTTCAGAGATGACAAGCATCAGACCTTAAATTGTGATTATAGGATCTGGAATTTTTCCTCTTTAAATGACAAATTCTTGATATAATATATCCATAGTCTGATTACATTTTTTTTAATTTTCTGATAGATGCAATCATAAAGGATTGTGTGTAAATGATTAACAATCAGGACTTTATCTCTTCTTTAGAATCAGTATTTCAATCCTGCTTTAGAGCCATAAAATGATATTGGCATTCTCATTCATCATGTATATGATGTTATGAGTCTTGTTTGAAGTCACTTAGACCATCAAATTAAAGCAAAACTATGAATACATTAATGCTCATGGACAACTACAAAGGTACAAGTTTTCATGATAATTTTGAAATGGAAAACCTGATACATATATTAATCAAATATGTTTTTGGTATTACACCAATGGTACAGAATGTATTGAAAACAGCTATTCATGCAATGAAATATACCTCAAATATGATTTTATTTCATTTTGATAATAATTTCAGTCTGAAGGCACAAACACAGAGTATTATTGATTTATAACACAGTTATTGTATTTTTAGATTATGTATTTTGACATGAAGATTTGTATGCAAATGGTCATCAATCAGAACTTTCTCCCTACTTTGGAGCCATAAAATGATATTGGCATTCTTGATCATCATGTATATGATGTTATGAGTCTTGTTTGTGTTAATTTAGGCCATCATATTGAAGAGAAACTATGACCACACTAAGGTTCATGGATAATAACAAAGGTACAAGCTTTCTTGATAATTTTAAAATGTCACTTCTAGATCAAATATGAATCAAAATTTGTTTCTGGAATCACATCAATGGTACAGAATGTAACTGAAACTGTTATTTATACTATGAAATATACCTCAAATATGATTTTAAATAATTCTGATAACAATTTCAGTCAGAAATTCCAAACACAGAATGTCATTGACTTACAACAAAGGTGTCTTAGTTTTAGGTTATTAAATTTGACATAAAGAATTGTGTACAAATGGTCACCAATCAGTACTTCAACCCTGCTTTAGAGCCATCATTGGAAAAAGAAAAAAATTGTTTTTACTGTATTGTAACCATGTCGCGATTATCACATCCAAAGCGGAAAGAGTATAATATTCAAAGTTAAAAAGAAACCGTTATGGGTTTAATATTCCGTTTCTGAATTACTTTCCGTGTTTAATTTTTAAAGCAAATAACTGTTTTCAAACCTCACTTATTTTATTCATAAACCATATGAGTTTACCTTTCTTACTGTTAATGGTTTTAATTAACCTCTTCAAGGCGTGATATTTTGCTCTTCAGGTATAAATTGTGTCAATTGATGGTATTTTACCGCCAAAGTTCTCGGAACAGTGAAACCCTTCAAGAAATGTTAAATATTTATGGGGTTTCCGGTAATCATGTGATCGCCATTCCTTTCTGTTAAATATAATATAAATCGTCGGGACAGGTCTATTCTGTATATAGATCAATATTCATCAAAATTTGGCAAAACACCATGCTGGTGGGAGTATGTCAATACCATAGGTACCTAAGTTAAAGTAATAATAGACATACTTGATCCTAGTGGGGTGCAATACTATTACTAATTTGTAGTATTGTAGACCATACTACCTCTTCTTATTGTAGGATCACCTTTGGTATTGTGCTTAAGTAGCACAATAGTAATACAGGCAGATAGATCAAAGTTTAATCCCACATTTGTCCCTAGCAAAAATAGAAATCTAAATCCAGTTTGTATTATTAATTTCTGGTTTGGAATTGTCCATAAAATTTTTAATCTGTCGTTTCAAAGTCCCCTCATCCAAATAGAAAATGGTCCATTCAGAGTTTCCATTGACCGATAATGACATCAATAGGATACAAAGTAACCCTGATCATCCTCGTGTGCCATTTCAAAATGATGTTCATCCGGAAGTTTGTGCCCGGAATTACCATTTTAATTGTGCATAGATCAGATGGAAAGAGTTTCTTCCAAATTCAGAAACGTATGAGCTGAAGTTATTTGACGACTCAGTTAGAGTTCACCATGTGTCTGTGGCAGATCTTCCATGTTATGCAATCATATCCTTCCTTGCTGATTCACCTCCCATTTACCACATGGTTCGACTTGGATGGTATGATGACTGGAAACGTATCAGCAAGCCTCCGGATTACTTCAGTCCATGCAAGGAAAAGACAAAAGGTGTTTCCGGACAATCCGGAAATTCCATGGAAGTGGGGAATGAATCCAACAAAATTTATGGTGATGAAGGTGGTGGTACTGATTGAGAATCAGATGACACAAGCACCAAGGAGAGGATAGCATCCAAAAGGGAAAGAGAAGAAGGGGTATCAAGAGTGATGAATGAAGAAGTGTCTTTGGCTCATGATTGCGATCAAAGGTAAGTCACTTCTAGCGCAGTGCTGTTGCGTGGCAAGTAGATCCTTGCATGCTCGCGCCTACTTGCGCTAGCGCAGCTAAGGTGAACCCGCCAAAGTTTCCTTGAACATTGTCGTCGCGATGGCTCTCGATGGTCTTCGCAACAATGGTGGTCCACTCGGCGCGACTCTTGGGTGCCAGCAACGACTCAAATAAGTTAAAACATGACTTGGTTGCTACCTCCCACTCGCTGAGGTAAAAGTTCTCCAAATCTTGCAGCTCCGCCCTCTCAGTGTTGTTACCTTGGAAGTTTGCAAGGTTCCTAGCGGTTTCATTTGCGCTGTTCTCATTGGTCTTTGCATCCTTGATATGGCCCTTCTTGAGAAGGGTGGCTTCATAGCACTGTAGGAAGACCACGTAGGACTCAGCACACGCCGGGGCATAAAGCTTGTGTTTTTTGCTCTCCTTATCACTTATGTAGAGTGATACCGTGCTTGCTGTGATGCTCTCCATAAGATCCTTGTTTGGAATGAAACAAATTGGGGGGTTGTTTCGGAGGCTCCCGCGTTCTGCATCGGCAAGCTTGAACTTTCCACTTTCGATTCGTCCTGCCATGGTTGGACGTTGCTTGGTTTTGTTTCTCATAGTACAACATGATTGAATTCAATGTGCCACAAGCACTACAATCTTAGATCTAAT
>JALLOT010001703.1:1877-14364 GCA_036939595.1 Thalassiosira livingstoniorum | reverse complement strand
AACTATTCCCACACTGAAGCCAGAGGGAAATGGAGTCCATTGCATCTCTTAATTATTTTGATCTTATTTAGCTCACTGGTTAGGATTTTAAAATATCTACCTATTATCACTACTATTCCTACTGTACCAGTTTAAGCAATTTACATAAGCCAGAAGAGGCCCAAGAACAGTTTTGAGTTTTGAGTGAGCCCGGCTCCATTTCCCTCTGGGATCTGGGCAGCAAGTTGACCCCTGCAACTCAAAACAGTTCAGTTTTCATTTTTAATGCAACAATCATCAACAGCCATTGCCATTGTCATCATCTCTCGGCCAATCTCCACTCCTCCCTGCCCTTCAACGTCATACAAAGAAATGAAGCTCCTCCTTAGCTTTGCTACATTCTGTTGTGTCTATTCCAACCTGGAACGCTCAAGCCAAGTCCACCAATAGATGCTGCTGCTGGTGACATAATTGGCATAACTCGACAATGCAGCAGTGGTAACCGCCGAAGTAGAGGGTGCCCCATACGAAGCAAAGGAGGATGCCAGTGCCGAAGCTGAAGTGGCATGTGTCAAGTGTGTGGATGGTGTGGAAGTGGGTTAGGAATAGCCTGGGGTTGCCTTAGGTGGAGGTTAGAGGGGATGGGGCAGCAGTGGCGGGAGTAGAATAGTTGTAGTGTAATGAAACAAGTGAAACAATTAAAACAACAACAGCAGAAGCAATATGAGCAACAGGAGCACTGGCCGCAACAACAATTAATACAACGGACGATGCAACAATTGCACCCACCAACCATGACGGAAGACCAATTATTCAAGACATGCATGGCGGACATGACCGTCTCCGATGCTAGCAACGATAGCCAATTGCCCAACTTGTTTTCTTTCTTTCCCTTCATTAAGCCCATCCTTATGCCAACGAAAGCCAGGAGCGGCATAGGTGGAGTACAAATCGTGGGTTGTGGGGGAAGGAGCGTAGGATGCTGCCGCCTGACTTGTTTGGGAGGTAGCGGAAGCATATGTGGTGGTGCACTCCTAGGAGTATTGAGATTGAGGTGCCTATTTTTGGACTGACTCCATATGATATTGCTGGAAAGTCTTGATTATTTCACTTTCAGCCTGATTTTGTTGTTTGAGCTTTACTATTTTTTGTTATTGCCAAAGAAGTAGCTAGCTTGTGTTGCATTTGATGCATAAAGACCCAATTTAGTTGGAATACAGACCCAATTTCATTACCAAACTATGACAGGGGCACGTATGAAACTAATTCACTACTATACTATCATAATGTGTCCACTCTAACTTTACTCCATCTTAAGAAGAAACATAAGGTGTCAAATAAAAAATGATGTTGTTGGTTAATCTATTTTATAACCTGTAGCATAATGTCACCAAGGCATTGACCAAGTTTACGAAGGAGGATCCGATGTTTAGGGTGGAGGTGGATTTGGAGACAAAGGAGACGGTGCTGAGTGGGATGGGGGAGCTACATTTGGACATGTTTTGTCCATAGTTGGTTCACCATTTTTCATTCATCAATTTGCAGTATTAAGCTGGCTTCACTGGCAAATTCCATGGATTTTAGACTGACACCAACCACCTGTGAGATAGATAGCCTTAAGTACTTATAAGTTTCCTTAATCCTATCTCTAGTGTTGTATGTACACCATGGTAGGACGGGATTCTCACAGGTTATGAGTTACGCTTTCCAACAAAAGCGCCCAATATTGAATTTTGCAGGGTTCTAACTAATCACAGTTATCACCCAGGCCATGGTGTTGCCCTCTGGCCTCGGAAGTACCATCCGAAACAACTAATCCCTCAGCAGAGGACTTCCACCAAGGAGGCGGCTTGGACTGGTCAACCGTCCCACCCTCCTACCTATCCAATCATCAGCCATCACAATTTTTGTGGTAGTGGAACACCACACAAATATCGGTTAACTGGGTACTGAAAGGTACCAGCTCCCACCACCATGGCTGACAATGGCGATGACATCACCGCCACCCCACACCATATGTACGGGACGAGGTCCATTCAGGACACCGCTGCTCTCCCACCATACACGAGCCCCCCTAAAGGCTCTCGTCAATGGTCGGACCCCATCCAGATACTTCGACGTCCAGAGCAGATGGAACAAGTACAAGAGGAACTGCCAACTGGGGGGGGGCATCGTCCCCACAGCACCAGGTGATATGAATAAAGGGGACAATGAGGGGGAGCACGGGATAGCTCCATCTCCATCGTCACCGCCACTGGACAATGAGGAAGAAATTGACTTCACGGTCCAGACGGATTTTCGAGTCCATATTCCATCTCCTACACAGGAGGATATGGCTCTGGCGAACCAACCATTGTTCCCAGAGGATCTCTTTGCTGAGGACATAGAGATACCTCCACCAGACTCGACAAATGCTACTGAGCAAATCCTACAGGTACAACATTCGGATGGCAATGATGACACTTTGGTTGATATTGACTTACCTCCCAACCCAGAGGGGGAATTGGATCCAACAAGTACCCCAGATAATCCATTGGACAATGTGGAACCACCTCCCCCACCAAAGTTAGAACCATCACTAACGCAAACACTACAATTGAAGCTCCAAGAACAAAAACATCTACTCGATACCCACCACGAGATGCTCCTGACAAATTCTACCCTCATCCAAAACCACAGTCAGCTAATGGAGTCAAATAAGGACATCATGGCCCGCCACGAGGCACTTCTGAAAGGCCTCAACAATCAGAATCGAAAACAGCACGGAATTAACCAACGGTTCTTTGGTCACATATCAAATCAGGAACATATAAATGGACAACAACAGGCCACGCTGACGAAACTGGAGAATACGGCAATAGCTTTGGAGTCGGATATTAAGTCCTTTAATTGGCAGCTTACAGCATCTGAGTCGGTGGTGAATACGATGAAGAAAGAGTGGAAAGCAATGGACTTAAAGCTAGGGGAACAGGTGGATGCAGCCACAAATAAGATGGACGACGTAGAACAACGAATCCTATCGGTGGAGAATAAAATCAATGTCATGGATGCAACAAATTTGGATTCAGCGATCAATGTCAACCAATTGTGGCCATCGATTCAGCCAGAAGTTGAGATGGAATGCTTTTGAATTTTGGAGGAGCGTACAGCTAAGGAGAGGGACAACAAAACGGCAACCCAAACCACAACTTTGCTCAAACCACAAATTCGTACAGAAGTCACCAAACAATTTGGCCAACTTCACCAGTCCCAACCATTTCAACAATTGACAAAATGAGTGGAGTCTAAATTAACAACTTTCGTCAATGACCAATCACCGAATGGACTAGGAGGGCAATTGACTACGACAATAGATCAACTATTCAAATCAAAATGGAACGTCCATAGCAACTCCCTCCAAACACAACTGACCACATGGTTGGATGCACAATCCGCTCTAATCATGGAAAAGGTTGAGGCTCGACTCCGTACCACTTCCAACCCACCTCCGGCGTCTTCACCCCATTCTCCCCAGGCAGCGGCACCCAGTGATTCGGCTGCCACTCCACAGCCTGATCCCACTCAACAACATCCATCAAGAACTCAGTCAACTGTTACTCCAGATGTTTCGAAAACCCCACATTATGCGCCGGCCCCAGCAGCTGCACCTCATCCTCCGGCCCCTCACTCCTCCACATATCACAACCCATACTCTCGAACTTCAGCCCCACGTCAAGCAGCCGGTATACATTGGAGTGATGGCCCGACTATCAATTCTCATTCGGCAATTCGAAGCATCATAGCCATGCACCCTGAGGAGTTAAGAGAATACTACGTGTCTTTCTGTCCATACCTGAGTTTTGAATTCTTGGAGTACCTTCAACTAAAACTGACACACAATTCCCTACGTTCAATTAATGGTAAACATGGGCACATCATTGCTCAATGGGAAGGCAATGACAGGGTTGGTCCAATTTGGAAGTACCTTCTCTCCCAGGACTCATTCACGGCTCTCACCACCCTCGATGCGGCGGATGTGATCAAATTCTACGATGACCTCCAGATGAGATCCCTTCAATTTGTCATTGCCCTCATGCCCTTCGACTGCATCAACCTCAAATGTAGTGTATATGGTTTATGTGTTCCCGGCGTTGGAAATGATCGATATTGTTTGATGTCAAATGCACTTTTTGAGGTGCTCAAAGTTCAACTACCGACGGAGGAATCTGAAATAGCTCTTCAAATTCAGCAGGCACAGAATTCAGGTTGCGATGGCTATGCTCTTCTTTGGAGTGTCCTTAATGTCACGGTCCCAGGCTTTAATAACAACAGGAGATTCAGGGAACCAGAATGGCAGGCCATTCGAGATGTGGCAGCATTTGCGAATGCATTCTCTCTCTACATTCGTATTGAGAACATTCACGGCCGCATCTACAGTGACAAACAGCAATCCCTAATGTTCCTCGATGGGATTCAAGAACATTCGTACATCGGCATTGTCAGCAACCTTCGGGCCCAAGTTGAAGCATATAAATCAGACCAACCGGATTGGCAGGGTCTTCTTCCACAGAATCTTCGTGTTGGATATTTGGCTACAAATATACGGGAACGAATGAAAAATGTGATGGAGGACCCATTGGTAGACGTTCGTCGGCGACTACACAAGGTAGAAACCAACCAACAAAGTACTTCCTGGGAGAACCTTTCCCCTCCTCGTATCAACGTCACTAATGCCCGGAACCAAGCAAATCTTCTCTCCCCCAATTCCTCGATTACAACTGGATGGTCAGATGGAGTGTTCACAATAGCTGGAGCTGATGAGTTGGTACCTTCTATTAATTATACCTCTCAACGTTCTTCTTCTCAAGGTCGCCCATCACCCACCAATCAAAGTCACCACTCCAACCATTCAAGGGATCGGTCATATCAATCAACTTCGAATAAGCCGCCACCCAAGACTTCTAACCCACCTCAACCTTGACGCCCACGGCGTACGTTTGATCGGAATTTATTATGCAAAGCCTGCGGGGATGTGGGCCATAAGGAATTTGATTGCCCACACCTTCGGCGTGGCCTCTTCCTCAATCGATACTTGCGCAATACGGGAAATAAAGCCACATGTGATCATATTGAGAAGGATTGGAAGTCCAAATACCCTGGTTTTGAGGACGATCAATGATATGACTCGAGACGGGTCCTTGCCACATTTGCGGATCAATTCCAAATCTCCCCAGAGGAATTGGAAAACCATTTTGGAGCTGACATTGATGAGGCCTGGCAGGACCCTCCAATCTCGGCCTGACGGTGTCTGGAATTGTTGGCCGCGGCTGATGATTCCATATTACGCCCACCACCGGAACCTCCTCCATCGTCCCATGTCTCTTTTCAAGATGATTTTCTCCACCCAGACGAAGCAGAAATACCTCCCCTAGGTCATTGGCAACCACCACTGGAAGAAAGTGATTCAGATGATGATGAACTCCTCCCTGCACTTCTCCCACGGTCAGCGCCAGATGACACATCTTCAGACGAGGAAGATAGTGTCACCTCAACGGAGATGAATGACCAATGCCCCGCCCTTGTCCATCGCACTGCCATGAGTGATAGCTCTTCGGATGACAGCTCCTCTGATGATGAGATGGATGAGCAAGGTTTTGAACCTGATCATCAGGATGTCCACACGTGGTACACCCTGATGACACCCTCCACCAAAGCTCCTTTACGAAATGACAACGTGAAGACAACCACTACATTGCCTTCATGTTCTCATGAACCTATTATGGTTGAAGATGTCTCTGATGATGATGAAGTTTCCAGTGCCACACAGCCATCGCCTCCGTTACAGTCCACACAACCTCCTAGTGCACATGTTGAGCATAGTGCAGTTGAGACAACAGATCCACCAGATGATATATATTTGGAAGATCCACCCGGCAGTCTCTTCAATGCATTTGATCCAGTCACTAATAAACTCCATGTGGGCGACCTCCCTCCCGACTATCCACTCGATGTGTTGGTCGAGGCAATGAATGAAGACCCAACCGCTGCATTGTCCAATATTCTTGACTTCACAGACAGTGTCACCTTGTGCTTGGGTTCTCCACGAGTTGCAGGTCTCCTTGGCTCCAACACAAGCATGCTCCCTTGGATATGCCGTGTGGATAAACACGGCAACATGGTTGACCCAGGGGCCAATATTTGTATTACATGGGATCTCTCACTCCTATATGATGTTGTGGATATTGCTCCATTCTACGTTGGTGTTGCTGTTGACAGTGATGGCCAGTCTTCTTCTGTTTCAAAATGTACCAAGAAAGGTCTCCTCCCACTACCGTTGGCGGATGGCGAGTTCTACCCTGTGGTGTGCTACTACAATGCAGACGCCACCGATACCATCATCTCCCCTCAAGCTATTTGTGCCGACAGTGATGGATTATTCAAAGAATGGAACATGTCAGGCTCCATCGAAGACGGCACGGGACAACTTCGCCTTTCGTCTGCCACTGGACTTTACGTTATCGACATCCCACTGTTTGGACGCAATGGACTCTATTATTGTAATTCGGAGTTTCTTATCCCCAACTCGGACCCATTTCCCCTCAACAATTCGACTCCATCAACTCCTGTCACCCCAGCTCTCAATAAAGCCAAAACCCCACCTAAACCACCACGACCACCTACAACCCCTGCGAAACAATTGGAGGCAGAGCTCTGGTCTGCACGTCTGGGATTTCCTTCAGATTGGCAATTAGACGTTATCACAGACAACACTACGGGCCTTCCAGATAAATTCGCACCGCATCCATTCTCCAAATCGGAAGAGAAGATGTCGGCTACTATTTGGAAACAACCTGCAGGAACAACCCATGAACCAGTCATGGAATGTGGTTGAAGATTCTACCTTGATTTTGGTTTTATTCGGGCTTCGGCTGATGATTTCTTTCAACCTTTGAAGACCAAGGACCGTATTATCACTTCGTTTGACGGCTTCAATGCCTACTTAGCTATTGTGGATGAACTGTCGCATCACGCTTGGGTATTCCTCACCCAATCAAAGAAGCCACCAATTGAAATCACAACTGCATTTCTGGATAAATTTGGACATGAAAAGGGTGGCCTCCTTCGAACTGATCAAGGTGGGGAATTGGCGAAGTCAGAGGAATTTCGAAAAGCTATGCTGCTGAAAAACTATGTGGTAGAACCAACTGGATCAGATAGTCCATCACAAAATGGACAAGTGGAACGTATCAATTTGACCCTTGGCAACATTGTTCGGATTCTATTATATGGTGCAGGTTTACCTGCGAGATTCTGGTCACAAGCCCTTCTCCATGCCGTCTACCTCCACAACAGACGATGCCATTGCACCATGGGCATCACACCCTTCGAGGCGTGGTACGGGATCAAGCCAAATCTCTGACACCTCAAGGTGTTTGGTTCTCGGGTTTGCGTCAAGAGAACCGGTTCTCGTCGTGCCAAATTGAACCGACACAGTTTTCGTGGGATCTTCCTTGGATACTCTGCCACCGACCATAATATCCACTACCTCGACCTGGATACGGGTATCATGAAAACCTCCCACCATGCAGTCTTCGATGAGGCTTGGTACACTTCTCACAAACGTCCACCAACATCACAACTCCTCTACGACCTGGGCCTTCGCCAGGACAAGACCCACAGCCCACCGCCATCCATCCCAGCCATCTCTTCAACTATCCCATATCCGCCACTCCCTTCAAAAGCTCCCACCAAACCCATTCCAGCAATCAATCATCCTGTGCCCTTCAATCTCTTCCCACTTCCATCGATCCCAGTAGCAGCGGCGGCGGCCAAAGTTGATAAGAACCACCTCCCCAAACAAGTCCCACTCATTCCTTCACGAACCCCTTCAGAACTCCTTGAAGACTTCTTTATCACCGATAAAGATATGGCAATGGTTTACTTATCCCCCGACCCCTTTCACGCCGCATTCGAAGAAACATTGGACATGAAGAAGTTTGATCTCAGTAAGCACCCGACGGCAGGCCTTTCTCTCGTACAACGAGATGATCGCCTATTCTTGGCACAAATGCAACCCGGCACCCCAGGAGCACGAATCCAACGATGGCGTAGTTGCCTCCGAGATGCTTGGTTAATGGTCGTTGATGGTACACCAGTGAAGTCACTGGCTGAGGCACGGACAGCTTTCAAAACTGCAATGGAAAATGGACACCGAACTATCATTCTCCTATTTTCTCACCCCGAGGTTCGGCATGGCTTAACCAACGATGGTATACCACAGATCAATCTTGATCAATTGAACAACCGACTTCTCCTACGACAATCTTCCTTGGATATCCAAACAGAAATGCCTCAAACTCTCCCGCCACAAACTAGAGCAAGCTACACTATCGTTCGGGATGATGAGAATGAAGAGGATGTGTACAATTGCACAACAAAAGTCATGAAACTCACAAGAGGCAAACTGGTCCAGCAAGATGATTGGAACGAATGGAACGAGTTGGAATATGTCCAGCTGGACCAATATGAGAAACAATTTATGTTTGGAAGCCCTGTCCCAGCTGATGAGAAGTTACAGGACATTTTTGATCTGGTGTGGACGTACGTCGAGAAGGTACTGGACAAGCGCAAAAAGGCCCGATGCACGTGTGATGGTTCCGTGAAGAAAGGCATCGTGCGGGTTCTGGACCACACATATGCAAACTGTGTGGATCATACAGGCTCAAGAATCTTTTATGCGGCATCGGCAGTGGAAAATTTGATTATATATGGTGCGGACGTCTCCAATGCCTTCGGGGAAGCCCCACCTCCAAAACAAGGCTTCTACATACGCCCCGACAAAGCCTTCAAGGATTGGTGGGTCAACCACAAACACCGACCACCCATCCCAGATGGTCATGTTATTCCTGCCCTTCGGGCTATGCAAGGTTATCCAGAAACACCTAGGTTGTGGGAGAAGCATATTGATAAGATTTTACGCCACATTGGATTCACACCTACCACCCATGAACCTTGCTTATATTCAGGGACTTTTCTAAACCATCATGTTTTGTTCAAACGCCAAGTGGACGATTTTGCCTGTGCAGCACCAAATGCCATGATTGCCAATCACGTTTATGACCTCGTTGACAAATACCTCGCCCTCCCCATCAAACGCCAGGGACTTGTCACCCTCTTCAATGGCATCGATGTCCTCCAGTCTAAACACTTCATCAAAATACACTGCAATACGTACATCGATCGAATAGCCGAGAAACACTTGCAAACTTGGCTGAAAGATGCCAAGATCACAGCAGATCGTCCAACTCCACTCCCTCAGACTGATACCTTCAATAAAGAATTCCTCTCGGCAATCGGAGATGCCAGCCCTAGTGTACAGGCGAAACTGAAGAAAGAACACCAATGTGGATTCCGCAATGTCATTGGAGAACTTACCTACGCAATGGTGACATGTCGGCCGGACATCTCATTCGCCACGGTCAAATGTGCTCAGGCAAGTGCCGCCCCTGCACCTATTCACTATCATGCAGCCAAACATGCCTTTAAATATCTCTATGCAACACGCTCTGACGGTATATACTTTTGGCGCACGACTCCCAATGAATCTCTCATTGACCACCCCCTCCCGACAATTAATAGTAATCCATCTGATCTCCTTCCTGACGGACGCCCCATCCATGGTCCAATGGACCTCCATCAATATGCCGATTCGGATTGGGCTACATGCACGAAAACAAGACGCTCATTCTCCGGCATCTGTCTACGTCTTGCAGGAGGCACTGTCGCATACAAAACTAAACTCCAACCTACCGTGGCAATGTCCTCCACAGAAGCCGAATTTATGACAGCAGCCGACGGTGGCCGCATGTGCCTCTATGTCCGAAGCATCCTTTACGATCTGGATATCCCTCAGGAAACGGCCTCTCTCCTCTACGAAGACAACGACGCTTGTACATCCATGGCCAATGCTGGCAAGCCAACCACCCAAACTTGCCACATCGACATCAAATGCTTTGCACTTCGAGACTGGGTAGAACGGGACCTCATCGCCCTGGAACGGATTGATACCTCGCAGAATATGGCGGATCACTTCACCAAGAACACCCCTAAAATCATCTTCCACCGGCACGCCGATTACATCCTCGGCCATGTCCCTCCACCACACTCTCCCCTCTACCACAAACTCCATGGGCTCCCTCCACTGAAACCTCCGGTCACCCTGCCCATTCCACCTCCAACCACGGCTGCTGCAGCCAAACTCTTGGCCCCACCCCAGCATTCTCCCTACTGGTACTATCTCTCTCCACCGGCTGCCCCAGTAGCGTGAATCCTGGGCTGCTATCTGTCTGTTTTGTACTATATATTTGCTTTTCTCACCATGTGTACACACACCATGCTACACTTATATACCTAGTACCTAGATATACAAGTGTGGGGGGGTGTGAGATAGATAGCCTTAAGTACTTATAAGTTTCCTTAATCCTATCTCTAGTGTTGTATGTACACCATGGTAGGACGGGATTCTCACAAGGCTTCCTTCTCCACTGCAATCATCTGCATCCTAGGAAGAGTACTACCAACAAAAAGTGGTTAAAATTCCAGAACTCCCTTTTATGGATTAAACAGACTTCTCAAACATCCAGTGAGATTGACATGACTGGTTTGCGGAGTGCAGCAGGTATAGGTATTCATTTGACAGAAATGTACCAAGACTGTTGCTGCTATCTGCAAGGTTTCTATAATGCTCTTGAACTTTTTTGTGGCAATCAGGATGAGGGTTCATCAAACCATGACGGATGATGAAGTTGCACATAAACTGGAACAAGATCCTAGTCTGTTGGACTACCCTGCTACCACACCCATCATAAAGGAGCTGCTTCTTCATGTTGATGCCTTATTGGATTTCTTTGCTACTGAAGAATCAGTCATGTTGCCAGTCTGGCCTTCTAATTCGACCAAGTATCACTATACCATTATGGATACATCTGCAGAAGGTTTCAGGGCTGCCACTCAATTCCCTGATCTTTCTATTCAGGGGTGTGATAGTTTGTGGTCTCCTACGTTTTCTTGCAATAGTTCTAATTTGCATGAGGCCCAAAATTCAGTCAATCATCTACTCCTCAAAATTTGGAGCTGTGTTCATGATGGTTGTGAACTCTGGGTCTTCACCGACAATGCAGTATGGTCTGCTGTGTGGAACAAGGGTCTCTCTTTGGCCAGACATTTATTTGATCTGGTTTGACAGCTCAAAATTGCCACAAGTGAACACAAGGTTTTCTTATGTGTTGTGCACATCTCTGGTGATCGGATTATTGCCAGTGGGTTGGACGGTTGGACGGTTGGTCTCAAGGCATCCAATGAATCATCCGTGAGCTTGGTATTCTGTGGGGTTTGACCTGCAGTTGTTTTTACCTTTAAGTTTATCTGCATTTGACGTGGCTGGCAATACTCTGTCCTCTTGTTGGCATTGCTCCTGGATGGGAGCTGATTTCTCCTAACCATTAGCTACTATTGATTGGTATTGTGCGGGTCATCATCCAGGCATACATGTCTGGGCACCACCTCCTGTAGCAGCTAAACTAGCCTTGAAACAGCTGGCTTGTTCTCAGCTGAAGCAACCCTGTTCTGTTTGTCATGTCATTCTCATCCCTTGCCTTCTTTATCAAAAGGAATGGTGATCTTGATTTGAAAAAGAGGTGGATGTGTGGTTGATGTTTAAACCTTTAGATGTCTGGTCTGACACTGCTTTCAAAACTCTTCTCATCAGGATCTCTTTCCCTATGTCCAGAACCTTTCCTTGGCTTCTCCGCAAACTCCGGACCCAAGTGGTGGGATTGGGTAGGGCTCTGTCTCAAATGTAAGAAAATAGTCACATATGAGTCGGGTATTATTATTTGCACCAACTTTGGTGTTCCCCGTGGAAGATTCAAGAGGTGTGAAAGCGCTTGGTGCTTGACATGCTGATTTTCAAGGGGATGCGCTTGCTGAAGTCGCCTTTCAGGATCCTAATTGTCAATATAACAAAACATCAGGGGGCGTGATTTGGGGAGAGCCATCGAAGATGAAGCTTTTGCTTCACTTGTCATTTGTGCCACCTTGGATGCCTTTTGGAGTCACTCAACAAAAACTGTTTCACATCATCTCACTGAAGCTTGGTTCATGATTCGCTTTGGAAAGGCCTGTGGTTTTGCACCATGCCCGCCTCTTGGACAATTCCATTTCTGGCGACAGTTGGACATGCAGCAGGCAATTCTCATGGTGATGAGGTCTATGGAGAAAGGGACAGAAGAAAGAAACCATTCAGTATGGTACGGCTTGGCAAATCAGAGCCACTACTGCTGTCCTATGGGAAGCCCCCTCATTGTCAGGAGCTGGCACTACGCTTACTTTGGCATCAGTCAAGGGACATTATGTGGCAACGTTGTGTCCAATCAAATCACGCTGGTATCAACATTTCAATCAAGGAATTTGTGCATGCATGGGTGAGGTTGTCAAGCAAGATAGAGCCTACACCACCAAGATATTAACA
>JALLOT010001702.1:0-14364 GCA_036939595.1 Thalassiosira livingstoniorum | reverse complement strand
ACTATGTTTGTGCCTACTTTCTGGGAAACATTTTCAATTGTAACAGGAAAGAAAAAATGTGAAGAAAAAAAACAATCTCAAGACCAGCTCTGGACAGAAAGGCTATTAGTGCCAAAATTGAGATCAATGATAGTGAGGGGGCTGATGAGTCTACTCAAGAACACCTGGGTGCATGCAGTGATGTGAGAAAGGCTCTTGAAAAATTCTGAAAACTGACTCATTTATTGGAATTGACTCAAATAATGATTGAAATCCAGAACTTGTCAAGAAAATGTGTGGTATGAGGTATGACTATTGACAATAGAAATGTAGAAGAAATATCTGAGTGTGAAGTCTTTTTGCAGTGGACTACCAAGAGTCTCCCTAAGTCACGTTTTTCACAGTGGCATGAATGCTTTGTCAAGGCTATTCCTCTTCCACAGGGAAATACCAGAAAAAATTATTTGGAAAAGGAAAAGTGAACATTGTGGCCAAGGCAAATAGTGCTGAAGAGATGAAAGTTATGGCCACTTTTATTTTTGTTAATTGGGTTGAAATTGAAAAGGTTGCAGTTAAGAAAACAACTCAATTCCAGAAAGGTCAAATTCTGATACTTAGTGAAAACAATCGTATTCTTCTCTTTGCTCACTTCTCTGAACCTCTATCTTTAACCCTACATATCTCTACTTATTGTTATTGCTCAAATGTTGATATGATGTTGTGACATGAGATCTTGGCAATTGGTAATTGCAGAAACATGTCATTTCAAAAAAATATTTTTTATATTTTTTTGGTGCGGAGCTAGAATAAGATTACAATACATTTGTAGACCAGGAGATAAAGAGTGCACAAGAAGGAGGAGGTCCTTATTTTTCTGTTCTTTTTAAGGCAAATTACACAGATTCTGTCTGCCCAAGAGATAGTACTATAAGAAGTCTTACGCCTTTGTATTCCACGTCAGTGTGTGAGAAAAAAAAGGCCAACGGCCTTTTTTTCTGCCCACTGGCGTGGAATACAAAGGAGTAAGACTTGGTGTGTAGTCTTCCGTGGACATTTTTCTTGTATTCCACAAACACGGACAAAACACCTAATTTTTGTAATTGTAAGCTTATTTGTACAAAATAAGCACTTTGGAATACAACAAAAATGTCATAGGAGGACTACTATTCTATTTAGCTGTCAGATACCTTTTCATCCTAAGTACCCCAGATTGGAGATTTCTCTACGTAATTCCTACGTAGACACTAAAATTAATAACTCGCAAAAAATAAGCTCTAGGTGCTATGAATAGTCATTATTTTTGCTCTGTAATTCAAATAACACACTGAAAAATGGCAGTACCTTTCTATGGTGAAATTCTGAGCAAATATTGATAATATTTCATTGTGTCAACAGAAACAAATGCAATGTGCATGCTACTATTGGTTTTATCCCAGGGACTAGCAGATATGTGAATACTAATGATAGTCACCTCATTCAATTCTTTTCAAAAAATAATGAATGAGACAGATTTGACCAATATCTACCCTTACATTTACATGTAATGATCTTGACACAGCTTTTGTTTGTTCTAATCAGACAATTTGAGTTGAAAGTGGTTTAACTAAAAAACTGTACATAGAAGATTTTGTGATTCCTTCAATAAATAATGGTGTAAAACATTGTGATCCGTTATAGGCCCTTTCTTGTTATTCAAGGCCACAAACCTGGACAAACAGCTTTGATGTGAGAGATAGTTATCCACTTCACAGTTCAACTCCCACAGCTTATACATGAATTGATGAAGACTTGCAGCTGTAAAAATGATGAGTTCTAAATTTTGGGAAATGATATGAAATTACACCCATTGACTTGAATTGGAATTAATCATTTAATTATTTTCACAAGGGATGGTAGATGGACTATGTACATGATCCTATATTTTGTTCACCTGTTTGTTCAGGTTCATGAATGTGTGTTCAAAATCAACTAAAGACTAGAGTTCATTCAAATTCAATATCCAGTCATTTTCACCCCAACTAGCTAGCACTGGCATTTTTAGTCCTATGCAGTAAATCCTATTAATTATGTAGGAACAACTACATAAGACAGCACCATGGTGTGCCACTGAAATGTTTCCATTCTTTATGAAAGATAATGCAATTATACACAAACAATGTGAATCCACACCAAACCAATCAAAAAGGGGCCTTCACACCCAGCTGAGGACAAAGGTTCTTGGTTGGGATAGTGCCTGGCCAAGTACTGGCTTTGAAATTTTTTCATCATCACAGCACCTCCACTCACCTCCAATTTGCTGTATTTTCTTGTTACATATCTACCAAAAACCCACCTAAATCTATGGTAGTTAAAGTGCCAGAGGCTAAAAAATGCAACAATGGTGCTGCCATCAAAGTTGATTTGGCATGGCATGATATATTAGAATCACATCAATAAAAATTAGTTGCTGCTCATTGTAGTGTAATTAAATATTAATTAAATTGAATAGTAAATCTTTGTTGTAGTTGGTCAGTTTTAGTTGGTGTTTAGTTTCTCACAATTAATAAAATAATGTAGCTATAGCTATAAGTGGCTATTTTGTAGTTTGTTGTTGATGGTAGTGGACACTGCCATCAGTGGCAGAACAATAACCCCATTTTCAGGGACATAAGAGGTGGTATTGGGGTCCTTGGATTGGTCTTGGACCCCATTTCCACAATGCACCTCTGGCAAGCCATTGCCATGGCAGTTGTTGGCAGATGGTGATTGCAATGGACAGTATTGTTATTGCTGGTGCTGATTGAAAGTACCATCAGCACCAGCAACAGAGCATACATTGTTGCAAAGATGAAATGCAACACAAATGATGGTATCCAAGATATGGGTCTTGGATCCCATCCTTGATACTGGCATCAGCCACAGTGACAGCAGAAATTGTGGTCACAGCAGTCATTGCCAGATTGCAAGACCAACAAAACACACAACAGGATGATGATATTTTTGGGAACTGTTCTCAAGAATATTTCTACCTTTAAAATTTAAAAATTCTGTATAGAAAAGTGTGCTTTTTGATTTTTTGTAAATATTTTCTGCATCTCTTAAAAAGATGACTCTCTGTTCTCTTAATTGTTTTCCAATCAAGTCAACATCTGCTGATAAATGTCATAATGCTACTGTTATACAATTGTTACTTTGGTCTAATGACCCATGGGTGAACTTCATTGGAGTTATTGATGGTCTATCCTGGGTTTGGATCCCAGGACTTAATTTATTATTTGATTACCCTGAATCTGTTTGTGGCTATCTTTTTGCTTTTTGCTAGAGTATTTTTTATGTGAGGTATTCTGAACATATCAATATCATACAAGGGTGTAAACAAACCTCTGTAGAACACAACAACAAATTCAGAATCCTGAATGTAATTTTTTTTCAAAAATCTCATTTTTATGATTTAATTTTTTATATTTGACATAGAGAGATCAATTTTCAATACATGTCAACTTGGGACCAGTCAAACATGACTATTTAGTAGACACTGAAGAAGACATATACACACTTATTTTACTAAAAAATATGTCATTGGAATGGAACACTTCCATGTACATCAGCCAAAATGACCCATAAAAGGTCAGGATCTTGTATGTAGACTTAGACCAGCCATTAGGGAGTTCAAGAAAATATCTTCAAAAGCAACAAACTATTCCTTATTGGGAAGAGAAATAAAATACTTGAGTGTAAGTGAACTATGATGAAATATGGGATATTCAAAAATGCCTTTTGATTATCAAAATTGTTGACACTGACATACATCACAATCTAAGTCAGAGAAATCTTCCCCCTCCTTCTATTTAAAACAGAGTTTTCCAGGAAAAAAAAAACAACCAACAATAAATATTAAAACTCTTTGATGACTTGTACAAAATGGATTACAAAGCAATGTTGCTCATGGAACCATAAATGGACAGAGTGCTTGGGAATTCAGCTAGGATATAATTGCAATCAAAATAAATGAAACTGCCAATCTACACCACTAAACATTTTCAACACAATTTCAATGTAACTGAAAGAAAAGGCTCTCAAATGATTTATCAATTTTCCCAAACAAGTTCCACAACACATTGGCACATTCAAATCACAAAATAACTTGCCTTAATTGCTATGCACTTAATTTTGTAAGGTAGGTTATGTTGTCTTAGCCAGAGGTACAATAATACCAATGACATTGATATTCAATATAGTATATTGTCTAGATACAGATGTTCCATGATGAAATTATTTGAGATTTAAATTGTTTATTAAGGTCAAATTTTATGAGAAGAAAGTTTGGCATTACTTTTCCAGCTCAAAAAATATGATTCAACATTCATTATATATCATTTGTACTACAAAAAGGTCCAAAGAAAATCTTTTATGTTAATACAAAAATAGAGGGAGTATTGAAATCATTTATCTTGATTGAGTAAGTGTATCAAAATAATTTAGAATTGATGTAGAAGTGGGAGATTACAATCAAAACAAAAGTATGCCATCATTATTTTTCTATTTCAAAACAATCAGCAATTATTGTGAGTGCTTGTATGTTTGACAAGAAGTGTCAGTTGCCAAAATTTTGGTATTCTTTTACTTTTACTTACTTGTAGCTAGCTGCATTTTTTCTTTTATATGTTCAACAGATAATTTCAATCTCTAATATTGAAACAAAAATCAATACAGATGAAGACAATAGAAGGTATTAGATGATTATGCATTACTGAAATTGAGCAACACAAAAACAATAGTATGTTACTCTTTGTTAACCACTGACATCATGAGTTACTTCAGCTCCAGTTACAAACTAGACTTGTTAAAGTAAGTTTCAATCAGAGCACTTACAATAAATATAAATATTAAAGAGTAATTTACAACAGTATGCTAATATGTAATTAGTCAAAAAATACTCTATCATTAACCCACACACAACTATTCTTCACATAAGTATCCACTGTATGTTTTTGTTTTGAATTTATCAACACATAACATTATCTATTGACATTGATATAAAAAATAGCTATAAAAACAATGTTTTGTTTTAATTTACAAACAACAATAATTACTATTTAGAATGACTTTCAACACAAACAATCAATTATTCCATTTCATTGAAACACTGCTTTATTTTGGATCAGTTCAAATTTACAGTAAAATTTGTAATATGTCATTAAAAGAAAACCAGATGAGTAGACAAAGTATTTGCAGTCAAATTCAAGGAGATCTTCCCTTGTTGTAGATATAGCTCTGGATCTGCTGTGACTGCTGTTAGATGTCTTTCCTATTTAGTCATTAAGAAAAAATCAGTTCTTCTTACAACTTCTTGTCTGTATTGCATTGAAATTAGAAAAATAATGACCAGAGATAGGTCACACAAACTCTACTAGCTTATCCTGATCATATTGATCTTTGTCTTTTCCTGCCCTTGTACTTGTAGCTAGTAGCGTCATAATCACAAATTTATTGCACTTGCAGTTTTAGTCAATAGAGAAGCTGATAAGGCCAGATAAATAAAACTTTGCTCTTTACTCTTTAGCTCTCACTCTCAGTAAACTATTGTTTTTCATATCCTTCTGGGTTCCATGTGACAAAGGTAAGTGATCTTGTGCAGCTTACTTTTAAACACAAAGCCAAAACAGTACAACCATAAATTGACACAGTAAAGATGATAATGACCAAATATATGTAAAAAACAGTTGTTACTTTTGTTCAAACTAGCCATACCTGAACATGCCCATGTAAATGTCATTGCCAATGTCAATGTCAATGCAAGAATTCATCTTGACAAATGATGCCCAAGGGTAGACATTAGACTTCAAATCAGCGGAATTACTATTGCTAAAAGCTCATACCCAATTACATATTGTTATCATAATTAAAACTGGTCTTTTGCTTTTAGAATTTTTACTTGTTACAAATTACAAGTTGAGAGCTACAACAATAACAACAATGATAATTATAAATTTAATGATTTATCAGGTCATTGCTTGGTTTGAAAGAAATGGTCACTATGATAGTGATAGGAGGTAGGATCATAACATTCATTTATAGTAAAAACATCATACCTACTAGAAATCATTTATTATGGCTCTTCCCTCCTGGACATTTAAAATTGAATTAGAAAAATTAACACTCAGAAAAATAATTGGAGACAACTTACAATTTTTATAGGTTTGTAGGAATGTTAAATTATTCATTAAAAAAACCTGTCATGATTGAAGTATCTTTTTGATAATGATGTTTATGGTAACTTGTGTGACATCAATAGGAACCCACATCTAAATAAGGTTGGACCCAACTCTGTTTTTGTATTCCAAAATTTCACTAGAAATGAAAACATTGAGATTCCATATTAAAAAATTCTAACAACAAGATTTCAATGATTTGAAGTTAACATATTGCACCAAGCATTCTTGTCCCACCACTTCCATGAGTTCCAAATATAATACATTATTTGTATGCTACACAACTTTCAAATAATATTTTTTCATGTTTTATCATTTTGGACTAGTGTATTAATGAAATATTAAATTCTAATAGTATCATTTGAAGCACAGCCCAATTATTTTTCCTTTTATTTGATGGTGGCAATATGGACGGCCTATAGAATGAGCAAAGAATGACACCATATGATAACTGGTTAATTAGATCATTGCAAAATTGATTAAAAATATCACAAATATTTATTTTTATTTTGCTCAAAAATTATTTCACTCACATGTACTTTTATCAAAGCCTTAAACAAAACATGTATTACACACATCTCTTAATCCATTCAATGAAAAAAGAATAACAAAAGACTTCCTAAACAATCATAAATGGACTTGATTGATTAAACAGATGCTCTAAAACCACATCAATATTCTTGAGGTATTTTATCAAGTTATGTTTGTCAGCTATATTTTTTGATGGCCAAAGCAATGATCCATTATGAACAAAATATTTTTGATTTAATTTTAAGTAAATTATAATCTGTAATGTGCCTAACATTTGAACTTATTCTGATATTTTGATCTCTTTGGGGCACTACTTATGTAGATAACATAGGTAAAGTCATAACCAAGGGATTGCAATAATATATTTTGAGCTAGAGCCAGAGGAGAAAATGGTGACTTTGGTATTATTCTTCATTTTTTCATAAATAATGTATCCACACAAAAGTCAATGCTGAATACCTAATACTTTTACATAATTGTGTCTACATAGTATTTGTCTACTTTATATTTCAATATTGTCAAGATTCAATGTCTACCTAATGTTAGATATGAGTATTTTGGGGTGAAATAATTATTCTAAGCAAACAGTTTTTTCACGTTTGCTCAATACAAATATGATGATAATTATTTGGAGTGACAAATGCATGAGAAATTAGGTTCTACATTTTGATTACAAAATTTTTCTTGTTTATTGTTGAAAAGAGCATCTCAATAAAGGCAATTTGTATTAATAGGACATCAGCTTGCAAAATTGAGGCACCAACTGGTTAGTTTATTCTGGCTCCAAGTCATGTAGGAGATACAAGATTCCAATGTACAAAAGTTTTTTGGCATTATACTGGCTTAGTAACCACCTCTTTGACAATAAATTGGAAAAGACCTCACATTATGCATTATTTGTTCTCAAAAAGGTGTATCAGGCTGTGAATTTTAGTAGAATAAGTGACAAGAAACTGGCTCTATACCTATAAAACAACTGATTGGAAGGGACAAAAATATTGGGTCCAAATCTTTAAGAAATTTTCAAATTTAAATGTTGAAAAATAGTTGTAATTCTTTTTCAAACAATTTTTAATTTATAAAGATAGGCCTGGATTAGCAAAAACTCAATTATATGAATATGTACTTAGCAAAGAAAGAACTTTTATTTCAATACATATTTTCAATTTCAACATTCTGGTTTCCATATGGCATATGGGCACATATATTTATCCAAAGATTTTAATGGCAACACCAAGATATTTGAAGATCAAGTTATAACAAAACTTCTGTTGTTTTGAATTTCATATTTTTGAAAGAAATCTCATAATACAAAATGCTTGAAATCAAAGCAACTCTATCTAGCTGACACCACTAGTCTCACAATTCAATCAAGTTTTGTACTAGAAATACAATAAAAGTTTATTCTAAAACATCTTGAATAATCAAATATTGTTAGAAAACTATGATTGAACAAAACACAAAAATTTAATTTATGATCTATGAACAGAAAAGTATTTATAGGCAAAAAGATATCTTATGCAAAGCAATAATTTCAAACCAAAATCAAAAGTAAATCCATTTTTTTTATAAAAAAAAAACAAATATATAATTGATATCACAAAGATTGAATAAAAGAGCAATAACAAAAAATAAAATAAAATAGTTACATACAGCAAATATCAAATTTAATAACAAAAAAATAGACCCAATTAATGAATAATTACATATAAAAAGTATCAATGAATACCCATGATATTATAACATTTCTAATTATTCTAGGACACATGCTTGTATGTCAGCTGTGTACATAAAACTCATCTGAATGCCAGTTTCTAGCAAGTTTATATGTCATGACAGTAAATAACTACTTACCAGCTCATAATTGGAATATCATACTAGTTAGTCCTCTCAACACATTAATTGCAATCAATCATTGATCAGTAAAGTCTAAATAATACCTAATCATTGGAGGACCATACTAGTTATGATACAATTGCTAATCACTTGAAAAGACCACAATTGAAAACTTATTCAAAGACAAATGCTTCTAAAATTTTATACATAAAATTTGAAAGCCTTAATTTTTTGAAAAATAAATCAATTCATATGTATTTTTACCAGTTTACCCTATCAACATATGCCAAACTAAAAAATATTTAATTTTTCATATGGTTGAATACTTACTGATTGTCTCAACAAGCTGGTTGTTCATGTGGGATTTGAGATAAAACATATATATCTAATATTCATATTAAAAAATTGCTTGCAGTCCAATTTTTGTTTTCCAAAAATATCAAAGTATTATTTTTTGCTGATGGAAATTCACCCAAAACTTCACATGTCATTCCAATGATCCATATTATTATCAGCTTAAGAAATACATCATTTTATGTTACTTACTATTGTATTTGTATTTATCATGGGTGCAATGTTAAGAATACATCATTTTTTGGATAGAGAATAAAGCTGAAGATAAACCATCCAGAATGGATGAAGAAATCACTGATAAGTCAAAATTTTCTTCAAACAATACCAATTTGAATGAAAATATTAAGCAGATATCAGTTTTACCTAGAAACAAAGGGATGTTCAAAAGGAAGCTAAAGATATCCAGAATTAATTGCAGAATATGTTGTGAAAACCTTGAAAGTTAGTGATAAAAACAAGATCAGCTCTGATGAAAGTTTATCAATTTTAGAGTAAAACTTTGAATAACAGTAACAGGGAAAAGTCTCTTAAATCAGCATAAAATTGTGATAGTTTTGATTGTGAAGATCATCTTTGTTCTACATTTTTAAATTCATATACCCTCAACAAAAAACAGGCATTATTTTATTCAAAATTAAATAACCACCTGCTTTCAATGACAATGCAAAAATAAATTTATATATTTCAGGACAAAGCATGGTGTATTCAGAATTCAATAAACTAAAAGTACAGATGTAAATCCACCAAGGTGGAAGGGGAACATATCATTTAGCCTGGAGTAGTAATGGAAAACAGATTAATAATGATTGAATCCAGTACAAATATTCAATTCAGCTCTAGAGTGGCTATGGTCACTCTAGAGTGGCAAATTTATAAGCTAACATCAGTGTGAATGAAAAAAATATTGAGTAAGTAGATGTTTCCATGGATTATGGTGTGCTTTCTAGCACATCCCCAGCTCCCTTCCTAAAAATTTTGGAGTCGTCACATTGTTGTCAACCAACAAGAAATATTTTTTTGATTTTATCATTTTTTTTGTTACTGTGGTACTACCATCAGCTGTTCAAAAATTGATGCAGGGTTTTCCAGCCCTCTTTTGGAAGGTAGAAATTTCCAATGAAAGATATTGTCCCTGTGTGGAGATTCTCGAGCATTTTCAAGCAATTTGGAGGGTTGACAACTTCTTGACTAAGGGGCACTAGCATTTTAGGCCAGAATAGGCCAGAATCTAATATGTTTCCTCTTTTTAGCACTGAATTATCCAGATATGAAAAGCCAACCTACAGCTGAGAAAGTTTCTTAGAAAATTCTCAAAAAGCAACTACGAAATTAACACAAGGTACATAACATCTACGTTTCAAACAATCAGCCTTGTCAATCTTTGCTCCTATGACCCATCATAACTCGAAAACTAAAAGTCCATTTCTAAATCCTTTGAAGGACTTGAAAGCCCTGCTAATGAAGATGAAACAGTTGTTCTTCATATGTCTGTAGAAAAATCCAATTTTTGCATAATAAGGTACTTATGTAAGAATAGTATTGTGTCTTCTTTCTGAACAACAACTATTGTATTTTCTTCAGATTTTCTTTAAAAAGTAGTGTCTCATCAATTTACCCCCCAAAACATCAGGCTTTTAAAATAAGCTGGAGCGAATAAGTCCCCAATTATTGTGAATAGGAATTAGTATATGGCAAATAAATAAGTCATTTAATTACTTATTTTTTGGTACAAGTTTTACATTGGAATCAATATATGGCAAATTCAAATTGTAAATATTTGCCATGAATGATTCCCACATTGATTCTACACAAAATCCAAAAGGATGCACCTGGACCACTAATTACGTCCGTCAGTGCTGGGCGCATTATTAGTTGCATGATTACGTGTTCACTACAATACTACTTACGACAATGAGGTGTCCAATTTTGTGTGATTTGGTGTGATTGAATTGAAATTATTTTCAATCCCATTCTTAAACTGGATTTGCTAAATCAACTCACGGACACAGCCGCCGATCATTTCAACCATGGCACGACCTCCCGGTTGAAAGGATAGCAGGATAGCCACAAACGTTCAAGGCGCAAGGCAACTACGGCTAAACTTGAGTCAAACAAAACGAAGCGTGAAGCAGCAGCCAAGGCAAAGAAGAAAAGAGATAAGGAAGAAGGGTATGCTAGACTTTTTGGCAATATTAATGCTACAACAGAAATCCAAAAGAGCAAACCCGACCGAACTCAAACAACTCAAAATAGTATATCTAAAGTCGGCCAAGTTGCGAACGTCAATTTGACTGCCACCCCTAACTCAACTCACGATGCAGAATTCAAGATAAAAGAAGCCGATGCATTAACTTTCGATTACTCAGACTCAATTGATATTGATTTGCTCCCTATAATTGCAAACCTGGATATAGATGAGGAAGAAGAATGTGCAGACATAGACGAGTTAGATGAAACAGACGAAGACATCGGTGTCGAAAAGTCTTCCATCCAGAGTAATAAAACAAGAGATAAAATTCCAAAAGGCGTCCAACAGAAGTTTGTTTGGGCGGTCCAGAAACGAGTGCAGTACGAGTTAGGCACCGAATGTAAAACATTCGAGAACAAGTGGCTACTAACTCATCTGGAGCAAAATGAGTGGTGGATTAGAAGGCACTTTTGTAGAACATTTGCAAAGAAACTCGGCATCAAAACAGAAAGCAAAGCATATTACTGCGACTTGTACATTTGGTTGCCCGACATACGTTGGGGCTCTAGCATGACACCATGCTGCCCATCATGTAGATCAAACAAACGCTTTTCATCTTGCAGATTTAGGGACAACCATTTTGGACGAGTGGTGGTGGGTCTTTCTGACACTTACTTCATTCTCAGTCGCCGATACAGATGTTTCTCTTGCCTCGAAGCAAATCAGAAAAAGATAGAGGAAGCAAAAGAAATACTCAGAGAAAGCAATGTCGATGCAAAGATTGAAATCATCAAGACGCAGTTACTACTTTATGGGATGGAATTCAAAGTTGCTCACCTTACTCCCAAATTGTTTGGGAGATGAGTTTCCCGCTTTCCTCACTTGGCGAGCTGGCGTCGACAAATCTGTTGTTCATTTGATGCGTCCGCTTTTTGACAAGGGTTTGAAGGCAGAGGCCCTGTCCGATTTGCTGCTAGAGATGCACTTGAAAGAGTTTACAATGAGGTCTTTGAGACATGAATACAATATTGCAGCAGAAATGACATCTATTGCAGCAACAACAAATACAAGAGCTCGCACCTTTGCTCCGATTGGTGGTTTCGGCAAAAAAGATAAATACAATGGGATCGTCCCCACTTCTAGATACTTGTGCAGTGTCTACAAAGCCTACCACAAATCAATCCGCCCACAACTAATGAAAGAAGTCACAAAACGGGGTGCGAAGACATTGCATTGGGATGTTTCCTACAAGGAAGCAAAAAATTTGTACAAGTACTGTGGGAACTCGGTATTCAAAGGTTTGGTTACGGCGATGAATGAAATTGGGGAAGTCAGAATACAATTTCATGTGTACACGGATAGTCATGATCAAATGGTTACCGCGCTTGAAGCATTCAAAACAACAACAATACAGTATGGCTTACCCAATGTACAATTATTATTCACAGATAATCCGGCAGCTGACTACAACTTCTTCAAAAGAGTCCTTCCATCTCTAGAAACTCAAGAAGCTAACTTCAATACAAAAACACCAGAGGTTGAGGATTTGATTGCTGTACCAAGCACTGATTTTTCAACTCGTGTCGCTTTTTGATCTGAAGACATCAACAATGTTGTCAATGCGATGCGCGAGGAAATGGTAAAAGACGTTATTGGTTTAGACTGTGAATGGAACGTCTGCATGGACAAAAGAGGAATGAAAACAAACCAGTCCAAGATAGGAACAATTCAACTTGCCTACTTTTGCTCCAATGAAATCAGAGTTGTGATTATCCAGGCTCATTCTGTGACAAACTTACCTGGTCGGCTTATTTTGTTGTTGTGTGACAATGAAGTCACCCTTGCTGGAGTTAATGTTGGAGGCGACTTAAGCAAGATTGGAAGAGATTTTGGCATCACGAAATTACTGAATCACCAAAAAAAAGAAACAATCGTCAATTTGGGCGCGTTTGCTCGACAAAGGGACGTGATCCAAAATGGATCCATTGGACTTGCAGAGCTGACAAAAATAGTGTTGAAGCAGCAATTGCAAAAAGATAATTCAATTCGATTCTCAAATTGGAATGCAAAAACATTGACGAATGATCAACTTACATATTCTGCAATGGATGCTGCTGTTTCTCTCAAAATTTATGACAAGCTTCATTGATTGCCCGATCTTACTTGCCATCTGACGAAGAGTGAGGCTCGAGCTGGAAAAACTGTTGATTTAGTTCCAAGGAATGGTAGCGTTTCTTGCATGGCCACAAGAGCCGCGACAGCAGTGATTGTAGACGAGGCGATATGCTACAATCCAGAGGGCATAAAACCAGACATGGTAAGAGCAGGAAAGAACAGTGTCACGATCGAAATCAAAACGATATACTCTCCTTCGCTATTGTTGCCGGGGTACAAAAACAAAAATGATGGATCACCAGTTTCCCTTGGAGATGTTGGGACAACTAGAATAGTAGTTCCAGTCACAATGATAAAAGAGCACGTTGGTTCAAGCAATGTGAGACCAACTCCACCTGAAACTTTAGTTGAAGGTATTTTGCAGCCAACTGACGGTTCGTCGAACAAGAAACAATGTGAGCAATCATCGAGTGAGGTGTCAATCAATACTGCGCACGTACAATCGGGAAATGATGTAGATGACAGTGGTTTAGTTGGATATGAAGACTTCATTGCGATCGAAGAAGATGATGTCGCGGACGAGCTCACTTCCGACGACATTAAATGGCTTCACGCTGCGATATTTAATTGCAATGAAGCCCGAGAAGGCAGATCAATATTGCAGTGTGAGGGATTGAGCGATGCTCCAGCATTGCATGAAATTAGAGACCAATACAAACCTGTCATTGGTGATATATTTCACGCGATGGATCGCGCAAAGGTACCCATCAACCACGGAGCAAAAAAGAGCTATTTCTATGCCCTTCGGGAGGCATTTATGATCTGGAATGTCGATAAGATGAAACAACTGGAAGAACGCATGAGAGAGAGTGGTATGAGCAAAAGAGAAATAAAAAGTCAGCGATACTACAAACCAGAGGTGTTTCTGGGATGCGTTGATCGGCACGTACCTTCCCCAAAACTTTTGTACTGGAGAGTTCGAGCTGTTTATTCATTTTTTGGGATACTGAAAGATAGCAAGACAAACAAAACACTGTTTAATGACGCGGCGTGGAAAAAGGCAGATAATGTGCTGAAAGAAATATTGAAGGGTTTCTACTCAGACCCACCTGGTATCATCGCAAAATGGGAAAAAACCGAAATCGGGTTTAAAGTGATCGACTTTAAAAA